>VZUI01015089.1:0-80356 GCA_013401135.1 Cettia cetti | reverse complement strand
ATCTATCTATCTATCTATCTATCTATCTATCTATCTGTCTGTCTGTCTGTCTGTCTGTCTGTCTGTCTGTCTATCTAGCCTATCTATCTTCATTTTTAGATCTACCTATCAATTTATCCATCCATTAATCCAATTATTTATCCACCTACCCATCCATTAATCTGTTATCCACCCATCCATCAGCATCCCTGTCCACAGGATCTGGGTTCTGCTGTGCTGCTCGCTGCCCTGGGGAAAGGAGCACACACTCAGATCCAGGGAAACCATTTCAGGTCCAGGGACTCAGACTCCAAGCAAGAGGCTGGGGAGAAGGGGGAGATGTGAGGTCCTGAGTGAAGTGCTGAGATTGTGAGGGGGGATCCAGCATGCTGGACTGAGCGGGGTTTGGGAGGGGATGTGGGTCAGGAGCAACCTTGGGGATTGGTTTATCCCTTGGGGTCCCCAGTGCTGGCTTTCTGCCCTTGTGTCTGAACAGAAATGAAATTGCAGCAGTATTGAGCAGTGTGCTGGTTTCTCCCAGCACTGGGGCTACAGGGCAAGTGAGGACAGCAGCCAGCTTAAACCCTGGGAATCTGGGATTGGTGTAGGACACACCAGCAGCTAAATAATCTCCTAACTTGCTTCCCTGTCAAACCAGAGTCTCTAATGCAGAAAGTACTTGTACAATTTAAAACATGCTTAAAGAATTGTGTCCACCTTCATTACTACATGCTTGTCTTCTGTTTAATCTTTACAGAGACAAAGAAAGGGGTCAGAGGCACCTCTTCAGAGATGCAGTTGTCAGGAATACATATATAGAGTACTTCTCATCACACACTTTATTTTATAAAGTGAAATTCCTAGGTTTGTCCGTGACTGATTTAGTGATTAAAATACATTTGAGAAGCAAGCATATCCTGCCTGACTATAAATCTCCCATTTAAATCCCTAAGGTAGAAGCAAAATAGCTTGTCTCCTTTTTAATTCTTTTAAAAGTGATACCTAAAGAAGGTATCACCTCTGGATATCTGATGATAGGAGCTTCAGCACTGGACTGGAGTGAGTTTTAGCCTTCCACTCAAAACATGCATTACACTCATTAGCAAGTGGCAGTTAACAACTGAATAAGTGTCTCTTCCTCATTCTATTCCTTGATGTATTAATCAAGGTAACTAAAGAAACAAATATTAAAAAGAAAGCCCCCATATCCAGTACAAAGTCATAGGTGATTCTGAGGGAGGTTAAGAATGACTATAGGCTGCCTGGGTGGATAAATCTCTTAAATTGAACTTTTTAATTCCAAACTCGAGTGAGTATTCTTTGGAACATATGGGGGAAAAAGCTCTGTGCCCAATACACAAACATCTGCCATTCTGAGGGGAAAACTGGGCTACTGAATACAGTGACAGGAACAGAGAAATGTTCACTGCAGTGTTGTTCAGTAGATGGAGTATGAGTTATTTACATTAAAATGCTAAACCCAGTGACTCCCACTTTCTACTAAATGTGAACAGAAAGGCATCAGACAATCTATATGGCAAAACATTTAAGATGAACAGAATAAACCTGTGTTCTTACCTTGTACATAATCTGTACTTATTTATGCACATTTCACAGCAGAACATCAGAAAA
This sequence comes from Cettia cetti, assembly GCA_013401135.1. Classification (NCBI taxonomy): domain Eukaryota; kingdom Metazoa; phylum Chordata; class Aves; order Passeriformes; family Sylviidae; genus Cettia; species Cettia cetti. The sequence continues at coordinate 78,745 of VZUI01015089.1, read as the reverse complement.
ATCAAGACAGATGTCGAACTGCACAGATAATTGAGGTCCAGCATCACCAGACACAGCAAAATTTTCTTAGAAGCAGTCTTGCCTAAAGGTAAGCTACAACAGCAACAACAACAAAACCAAAAGCAAATACAGTAATACTGTTTTCTTTTATGTAGTATTCAGAATGATGGCTCAGATGCTCAGCAGCTTTGGAACAGTGAGACACAGCTGGCTGAAAAAACAGCTTCCACAAGGAAATATCCAAACTGGTCCAGCATGTTGCATGGGAGAAGGAAAGTGAGGCCTGTACCAGCAATAACAGATGGATTACAGCAACAGCTCTAATGTGATAAGTCTGAGAATATTATTTAATTTCAAACAAACAAACAAACAAAAAAAGAATAGGCTTTTTTGTAGCTGATGGGAGAAAAAATTCTGAGAGCTAATCACACAAATCTAGTAATACTGACAGCCTCTGTTCAACAACTTCTGTTTTACACTGCCCTTAAGAACAGATAAATATTTCTGGAAAGAGATACCATCTTCTGAAACATGCTCCTGCTTTCTGCTCTTACGTAGGAGCCATCCATCTGTTGTCAGCTCAGTAATTTGAAGTCTAGTTGTAGCATTACCACAATGCACATGCTGTGTATGGCACATGGGAGCAGCCCATGATGCTGGACATAAATTTTTGTCAGGAATCCATGACCCCATCACAGAGGTCAATAGCAGTAAGTACAATCCACTCAAAGAATTCCTGAATGGAAGATACATCACATAATGCAGTCTCCTGCATGTGTTGTAGGACATTTACAAAACTTTTAAAGCTTTCTAGAGCTTTGTTTTGTCCTAAGATGAGGATTAAGAGATGTAATGAAGTGTTGTCCAGCAGAGAGAACACATTACCAATGCCAGGCAGATAACAGCCAATGTATCCTCAAGATAAATAGGAAGGAAATGCAAGTTATGGTCAACGTTTTTTCAAAGGTGAATCAATCAAACCCCTAAAGCTTCCTCTGGGAATAAAATCTTCTGGGTTGACAGCAAATGATAAAATCAGAAAACCTTCCCCTGACTGCCCAAGAGTAGCACCTAACAAAAGCTGGTGCAATTACCAATCCACCTGAATACCTAAATTAAAAAGACTCAATAAGAATGGTCAAATGTTTTTCTTTCAAAAGCCAAAGCACTGCTCTAACAAAAAGTCTTCATGCATCATTTGAAGTTTCACATCAAATTAGAGGGAGGGAGAGATGAGAAGAAATCCTTCCTATTGGACAGACATTTGTACTTACCTCTGAAATAAAAATGTGTGATATTATATACATAGTAAAATCACTTGGGAAGGGATTTTCCTGTCAGTGAAATGGTGAGAGACACTGAGGACATTTCAGAGGGCTGCAGGTGCTGCTTTTTTGGCCCATGGGAACAAATTCCTAAGTCTATTCTGAAGCTTTATAAATTAACATTGCAAATTTCCCAGTATGTACATATATACTCGAATTGCATATTCTCTAATCATGGCAGAATATATACAAATACACATGCATAAGATCTTTTTTACTGCTTGTGCAGAGAAACTGGAAATGGCTGTTTTTTCTGTTTTTAACGAGGTGTAAATCTCTTAAATTCTTAGAACTCTAGTTTCTTAGGACTTCAAAAGAAACAAAAAGCAAATAAACTTTCTTCTTACTTGTGTTATCCAAATGAGTAGAGAAGTTAAGACAGTAATCAATTATTTAAAAAAATCTTATAGAAACATGTCAGTTTAAACATTATATTTTGGTGGTTGGGCCCAAAATGATCATCACTCTTTGGAAAAATATGAATGAATGTAATAAGAAAGCCATGCTGGTAAAGACTGCCCATTTCAGAGGAAAAGCACCTCATATTGTGGGTTCTTTTCCTTTCTGCTCCATGGAATGTTTATCTATAATTTCTAATTATTCAGGAGTGGCTGTGTCAGTGCTGAGAGCACCCTGACCTTGCCTCTACTGCTCGTCCTGCCAGTGCCTTAGAGATTTCCTGGCTCTTGTCAGGGATCCCCATAATCCCTGCTCAGAGATCCAGCAATAAATTTACCTCTGATCCAAGTGTTGTGGAATTGCATCATCAGAATCAGGTTTCTGAAGCAGATTCTGCATAGAAAACTTCCAGTCCTCTGTGGATGTTCCAGTTACTGTTGTGTGTAGCACTGACTGTCAGCCAGTAGAAAAATAATAATAATTAAACAGATCAGGTTCATTTACCTGTTTATTTATTTATTATTTAGCTATTTGTTTAGTTATTATCTGGATGCCCCATCCCCAAATGTTCAGGTTGGATGGAACTCTGAGCAACCTGGTCTGGTGGAAGTTGTCCCTGTCCATGGCAGAGGGTTGGAACAAGATGATCTTTAAAGGTCCCTTCAAACCCAGGCCATTCAGTGATTTCTAAAACACAACTGTTGGACTTGGACACAAAGGTAAACATCACAAGCAAGTGTCACAAGCAAAGGGAAAGGAGTACTTCAGACATCAGGAAGCAGAGGCAAACAGGCCAACCCCCAATTCCTGCTGTATCCTGTCTTATTTATTACTTGGTTTTAGATATTCCCCTCATTGTGTGGCAACAGCTTAAACTCATCACAAGCCTAATGAGGAGAGTGCAGCTTAATGGAAAGCAGATTATGTCAAAGAGATTTGATATCTTTCTCTGACAAGATTACAAATAGGAATCATAATGGAGACTATATTGCTGATATAATATAATCAGACTTCTTTAGACTTTTGGCTTTGGGCCCCTAACATTCAGATAAAAAAAACATAAAAACAAGAGCACCATGAAAAATCAGAATGGCACATACTAAATCAAATTGAATTTGTCAAGTTGATAGTCTTACTGCAATTAATGTGAATGCATCAAATAATTGCAATGAGACTTCTAATGTCCTATGAATAGTTTTCTGTTATGTATATATAATCTTATTTTACAATGATACAGAGACATAATGATAGTGTAAACACACATGTGTTCCTGGAAATTTTTCAGATGACATGAACATTGAGATGTGATAATCAAGAAAGCCCGTGAGCAGATCACAGAGCTGTGAAAAGTTTGGCATGGCACACCCAGGCATTTTTAATACAATAAATCCCAGTGTTATTCCTACAGGAACAAAAAATCATATGAAGAGACCTGGCTCTGGACAGACTGGACATTTCTGTAGGCAACCTCTTGAACATCACTGGGGTGGATGACAACACACATGATAACAGAAGAGCACTGAAGAGAAAAAGAGCATTTCTTTGTAGCTATCGTGACTCAGCTTCCCCGTGTGCCCTTCAGAACTGTCTCTGGCTCACAGGGGGGCACTCAGAGCAGTAACTGGTCTGGAGAGCAGGACAGGGACCTGAGGAACTACAGTCAACTACTGTCTCCAGCTCACCACTTACAGGTGGTTTGGGCAGAGTCTGATGAACAGAAGTCTATCAGATGGCTCTTTAACCCAGCAAGGGCGTCTGACACACCCCTGTTTATTATCCAGCAGTTTAAAGAAATGAAAGCAGGGAATAAAACACAATTTATAACACCTAAAGGACACAGCCAAGGCATATGCTGTTACCTCTCATCTGATACCTTTAAATCAATAGGTGGGGTCTTTCTACAGGTGGTTCACATTCTGAGTCAGTGGTCTTGTTGCAGGGAGAAGTGCATGTGAATATGCACAGAGCAGATTAGATGATTAGAAAATACATTCTGTATCTGTGAAATACAAACATTGGATCTAACATGCTCCAGGTCAAATATGGCTTCTGTATTTAGCCTCTCCATGTTTGATTCCCAAATTTCCGATAACTGTTAGCTTTCAGAAATCTTTTAATCTATTAGTTAATGCTCAGAGTGCCCAGAATATACATTTTTAAGTGATAGAATTAAACAAATTCAGCTTTTACTCTGCTTTGTGCCCCTAGTGGTGATAGAGAACTGGAGATTTTCTCACAAGATACTGGAACAACAAAATTAAAAAACGTTCAGACTTTTTACTCTTGGAAACACAAGTCCCTTTCCTTCTGCTAAAGACATTTGTGAGCATCAGATGCTGCTTCCTGTGAGTCCATTTCCCACAGGACTCTTTCAAATGACAGACTGATCTCTGTGCTACCCCTCAGGGACTGCATACATGTGCTTCAAGTAGAATAAGCAGGTGTGTTCTCTTTTTATTCTGTCATTTTGGAAATATCACTTATCAATTCTAGTTATCTTCTGAAATGTGGACATAAATATAGCTGATTCTTCAGGTATTGGTTCTGCTATTTATTTTCTCCTTTGAGATCTGTAGAGCCAGGTCTGCTCTGTATTTTCAGTATCACAAATATGAACTGAAGTGTTAATGAAGATGCATCTGCAGTGCCAGATGTTGGCCTCAGCAATGGCTGTACCCAGCTCCTTGCCTCTCTGCCACTGTATATTCTGAAGTTATTGTCTCCAAGAAGATGAAAATTGATGGGGTATGTTATATATTGTCTTCCTCTGGCACCTATACATCAAACAGTGCAGAGAATCTGACTTTAACCAGAAATGGTGTTTCCTGATGAGAGAAAACATACTTCTTGCTTATATTAGGAACATGCTTGATCTGTATTCAGACGGTAAACAAGGGATTCTAAAACTGATTTTACAGCCTGGAAGAACCCATCTTCCAAACCCTGCACTGTATAAGTTTGTCTGTTTCTGAAAAGGTAGGAGTACAACACAGTGACTGCTTCACTGTTCCAGCCTGATAGAATCTAATAACTTAAATTAATTATATTTGCAGCTGAAATGTTCCAGAAGGTGTGAAAGAGCAGACAGTGAAGGTAGAAAACCTTTGGATATGAAGCTGCAAGAGAAAATGTCTGAGGCAGAAACCCTGTTTGAGAATTTCCCGGAGTTGTTCACAAGGAGAACGAGAGGCAAAACCAGCATCCCTCGGGAAACACTTCCTTGCATAAAGCTTTTGAGGTCACATTTACTGAGCTAAAAGCACTCTGATAATACAGAATGGGGGAAATATCTCACAAAATATAGACACACTTCAAATGTTGTTAGTTACTACTTGGAATTTCAGCTGTTTGTCCAAATTCTGTGTTTGCACCTACCTAAGTCTATAAGGCATGAGCTTCAGAAGGTGATTTTTGGGTGAATTCTTCCACCATAACATAACTACCTCTGAAAATAATTATTCTTTTTTTTTCTAGTCAAAAGGAAATGCAAATTATTAAGCTGCTTTTCAGTGTAATGTAAAATTAATTTAATCGTTATTTTTAGTTAAGGCAACACAATTATTTATTGTGCCATTTCTGATTTTTGGGAAGCATTTTTGATTATCTCTGAAATAATAAATTAACATTACATAAGACAATATTATAATATAATTATATGATCGGCTTATCTCTGAAATATCCTGAAAAGCAGCATCTCCTCTGGGCTGTCACCATGGTTTTAGCTGGTGTAATCTAAGGTAAAAGGCAATGTACTCTGCAAGTCGCTTGTGTACTTTGGCAATTTTTTTACATCACTGCTTGCTGCTTCGTTTGGGTATTTCTTTAAGCCATCTACTCTAAATTAAAATTACAATTAATTCAAATATACTCCTCCATCTCTGTACTGGTACAATGATTTTCCAGAAAGCTTCCTATTTTCTAAACAGCAGTCATGAAGCTTTTGTTATACTTTTAATTAACTCCAGTTCCCAGGTCCATGTGTGATTCCAGCTGATTTGTATTCTCTCTGTTTCTATAATATCCGGATGGCCACATCACACAGGAGAGCTCAAATGCAACATGTTCATAAGCTAAGCCAGACCAAAGAAATATTATCAACTGATGAAAGTCTTGAAGGAAATTAAATGTGAGGCAAGAGAGTTTAAAATGTATAGCTTAGGGAGAAAGAGATGAGAAAGTGAGATATAAATCTGCAAAAATCAAAACTGTGCCAATGCTGAAGTAAGAAGCAGCAGAGGCACAGGGGTACAGAACTAAGCATGTGCACGAGGTGACTTAGAGGAAAATGAAAACTGAATGCTAAGGAACTGTTGGGGTTTATTTACATATAGATCCCTGCAAGTCCAAACACAATCTCCATATAAAAGCACATTCTAAAATGGATTATAGCATTTTTTTGGTGAATATTCTGTAGTGAAATAGAGACCATGAATAAAACAATCAATCTTCCTGACCTACTTGATCATTTGTACTCTAATACCTTTCTCCAGCTAATTTTTAAATTTTAAAATTTTAAAATTTACAGGGAAGCACCTAAAATTTAAGAGGATTTGCTGCAATTACTGAGACTAATAAGCATTCTTAATATTAAAATTCTAGGCTTAAATGTATCCAGCTGTACAAAGAGAAGGTAGGGCATGAATAAATATCATGAAATGTTATCTCTGTCTTATAGTTGTGCCTTGTGTATGTGTGTCTAGTGATCACCACAATGCAAAGGAAGTTTATGTGCCCACCTTGTTTTTATCACTAGAAAGCCCAAAATAGTTTTGAACAAGTTTGTTTTTAACCAGGTTGCATAAGGTTTTGACAAAGATCACATGGCCTGTGACAGCTCAGAAGTAATCACGATATCAGCACAACTGGCAGCAGCATTTCAGCCATGTGAGGAACAAGAGCACCCATGGGAATTACTGAGAAAATGGAATCATTAAAACAAGCCACTTTTCCCAGGAACAGCTGTTATTGTTTTAGAAAGCAAAACTTGCTGAAGGGAACTGGAATCTTGCCAGATCTGGTACTTAAAAAGAAAGGAAAAAAGAAGATAATAAAAGAAAAAAATTAGAGCATTTGAAGATTAAGCAACTGTGCAAAACGAGGAAACCTCCTTTGCAGCATCCTGAGGCAAGTACCAAAAAATGGGCCAATATTAGCATATGCATTCAGCACACTTCTGGAAGCAAGGACGTGTTTAGAAAGATTCATGTGTAATACCTGTCTTTTGTACTAAGGAAAATACAAGACTGAAAAAATGGAGAAAGGGTAACAGAGGACACCATTAAGGCGAGATGGAGCAGGCCAGCTGGACTGTTATGATTTAATTAAGGAGAGTTTGACTCAGTGGGATTCACACATGGGAGATTATTCCTATCAAATCTGACAGAATTTTTCACAGTGGTAACATATCACAGAGGGAAGCTGTGGACATAAAACCAATTTGACACTGTACTGCACACTGTTAAATTAGAAAGTTAATGATTAGGGTATATACAGCATGAAAAGTTTGCAAAAGGAAAGAGCTGACTTTGAAATCTAATACATGAACTAAAATATACTGTGTAGACCACGTTTTAATTCATTCAGCTTCATTAAATTACATGTATCAGCCTACTCTTAATATCTTTCAGCCAACTAACCATAGAGGCATAATACACCACTTCCAGAAAAACATGAATTACCATCTTCTACCTAAAAATGCATAAACTGCATATTATAAATATATAGATAAACATATTATCTAAATGTGAATGAATTCTTTCTTGGATTCCAGTCTTGTCTTTTTGTCCTAGCAGCTCACTGTTAAGTACCTTTATTAAGAACTGGTTTCCTGTAATTCACAGAGCCAAAGGATTAGTGAGGTTAGAATGAACCCTCTGGAGATTGTCACCACATCACAGCCACTCCCTCCACCCCCAAATCCTGGATAAGTTAGAGCAGGTTGCTTAGGTTCTCAGCCACTTGAGTTTTGAATACATCCAGGAGTGGAGACCTGTGGTCAACTTCCATTAAAACATGAAAGCTTTTCCCTTATGTTTAGGCCTGACTTTAGTATATTTCTACTCCTGCCTATTGTCCTGTTGGACAACCTGTTTGCTTTACTCCCTCTTTACTACCCTCCCAGCTATTTGACTGATTTTTAATACCCCTGATTCTTCTCTAGGGTAAGCCCTACTAGCACTCTGAGCATCTCCTTTTGAATCTAACTGGTGTCCAGTAGAACTTCCTACCTCTAGTCACAATCCTTTAAGCCTGGAAGTTTACCTGGTTCTCAGTTCACTTCAAAATCCACTTATCTAGGCCATAATCCATCATTTGTCTGAAGGAGGGTTACAGGAGTAAGCACTGAAAGCCTTACTCAGGTCAGGGTAAACAAAATTCACCATTCTTCCCTCATTCAGTGATCTAGTCCTGGTTATAGAAAGACATCACACTGATCAAACTGATCTCCCCTTCATAAAATCACGCTTTCTACTCACAATCACTTCCTTGTCCTTCATATGGCTCAAAATGCCTTACAGGGTTATTTGCTCTGCATCTCCCCAGGGACTGAGGTGAATCTAATGTTCTGTAGATCTTCCTTCTTGCCACCTCGCTCTTTGTCACCTCCTCCCTCATGTCATTCAGCAGAGGGCCCTCAGTTTATTTGCCTTCCTCTTGCTGCCAGCATACACTGCTTTTCCCACCCTTCATTACATTGAACCCCAGCTGAGCTTTGGCTTCCTTATCCAACACTTGCATGCATGTTGAACAACTTCTCTATGTTCCTGTGGGGTCACTTGTCCCTTCTTTCACCTTCTGTATACTTCTTTTTGATGTTAGGGTTGAGCCAAGATGTTTTTGATCATCCTTGCAGGCTTTCTGCCACTCTCATCCGATTCTCTATGCATTCTGGAGCTTGGAGAAGGTAAAACTTTGAAATCTCCAGAACTCCTCTCCAGAATAATCTTCTCCATGGTTCTTATTTCAGCAGTTCCTGAACAGACCAAAGCCCACTCTGCTGAAACCTGGGAGGCTACTCTGGGGTTCAAAGGCTGCTTTCTGCCCAGCTCCTTCCTCCCAAAATCCTGCCCTCCTCTGCATGATCTCTAAATCCAAGGCTGACTCAACCTTCACACCCCAGTCCAGATTTTCTTGTCTCTAAGCATCTGGTCCAGCAAAGAACTTCCTCTCCTTGATTCCTCAACCCCTTCCCAATCAGGGAGTTACCATTAGGGCACTCCAGAAACATCCTGGCTTGCTTGTGTCCCGCTGTGCTGCTTTTGCAGAAAATATCACAGAATGGTTTGGTTTGGAAGGGACCATGGGACACCTCCCACTGGACCAGATTACTCAGAGCCCCTTTCAATCTGGTCTTGAACACTCCTAGGGATAAGGAATCCACAGCCTCTCTGGACCCAGAAAGTAATTTTAGAGGAACTCCAAGACATTTCTTGTTGAAAAAAAAATTAGAGAATGCTCCTAAGCTCCCTGTCTGGCTAAGAATGAAAAGTTTGGTGATTTTGGCCCTGAAATTATACTTAGCTAAGGCTGAAGTTATTTGTGCAAGTCCACAATGTTTCTGGAAAAAAGTTTAGGGTTGAAGGCAGTCATTTTAGATAATATCACAAAAATAACAAAGAATGGTAAAGTTAAAGAATGACTCATTTATTTTAGCCAGTAATGTTTACAGCAATGTAATCTGTTACAAAGATCACTCTAAAATAGCCTAATATTTGGAAGGAAATTAAATGCAGGCTTTGACAGTTATCTGTTCTGAAGATCAGAACTGGGGCCACACATATTGATTCTCTGTAATAACATTCAGTTTGCAGACTCTCAGAACTCTCAGTTTGGCAGGAAGAAAGCAACACATTTATCACTGTCAGGCTGATATTGTGGTTATTCCATACACAAAAGAAGAAGAAGAAGATACTAAGCTTCTTGCCAATAAAATGTAATAACATGTCTAAGTTATGTCTGGAAAGTTGGGCCCTATTTTTTCATATACATTGTAATGCATTTTATAACCCACACTCTGGTGTGGCATTTAGGTACACCCTCTGCAGGATACATGTGTGAAAGCTGCATCACATCCCTGCATCATGGAATGCCCTGAGCTGGAAGGGATACACTGAAGGGATCATTGAAGTCCAGCTCTGCCTCTGCACCTGAGAGCATTGTCCAAACTCTCCTGGAGCTCTCTCAGCCTTGGGGCTGTGCCCATTCCTGGGGAGCCTGGTCAGTGCCCAATCACTCTGTGGGGAAAGAAGCTTTTCCTGATATCCAAGCTGACCCTTCCCTGACACAGCTCCAGCCATGCCCTTGGGTCCTGTCCCTGGTCATGAAGGGCAGGGATGGGAGCTGCCCCTCATAAAAAAGCTGCAGACCCTGGTGAGGTCTGACCTCAGCCTCCTCTGCTCCAGCTGAACAACCCAAGCTCCTGAGCTGCAGCTCCAATGGCTTCCCCTTTGGACCCTTCACCATCTTTGTACCCCCTCTAACAGTTTTATAGGTGTCTAATAACTTCAGATCTCTCCTCTACTGTAGCACCCCAAACTACCCCAGGACTTGAGGTATAACCTGCACAAAGTGGAAGTGCAGCTCCTGAACCCCGTGTCAGTGTTACTCCTTAGGGAAGAAGATGTACAAATTATCTTTTTGGGGTGATTTCCAAATGGAGGGAGAAAGTCAGAGGAGGAATGCTTGCATGTTACCGTGCTGTGAGGCACTTCTATACCACAAATTGAAGGGGATATATTGCACATATTTTTCCTATTAATTATTACTCATATTTTTCTGCAGGCTTAATCTCCAAGGAAAGCTTCATCTTGTATGTGGATATTTTAGTACCTCTCTGTTCTGCTGGTACATCACCATCTATGAGCACTGTGAAAACTTTATCAATCTGCTTCTCCCAGTATCTCACTGTTAGCATTTGTTCTTCTCACAACTTCCTGGAGCATGGACTCTGGAGTAGTTTTGTCAAGTCAGGCCAAGTCTCACCTAGGGATCAACCTCAGGCTTGTTGTTAGGAATGCCAAGGGTTAGCACTGCCCCACTCAAAGTTGTACCACTCAGAATCACAAAGCTCCTTAAAACCTTGCTGTTTCTGGGGCCTCTCCATTACTGCTCTTCACAGCATCTGCACTGTGACATACACCATGGAGCCAAAAGGCTGCAAAAACTGCATTTTGCACTCTGGCCACACCATCCCTCCTTGATAAACCTCTCTTTTCCCTCAAATCTCATTTACTTGATACCCTTCATAGTGGCATCTACCATAGCCAGTGCCCAGAATAATATCAGGGAAAACTTCCCAGTTGTCCAAAAAGTCTTGATGTCTCAGTCAGCCCCTTGTAACATTTATATAACCACTTCCTTATTTCCCTCTACTTAAAGAACCTTGTGTGCCCTTGTGTGTGTGTCTGAAGAGCACCTACCTTTTTTACAGCTACTCACTTATGCACAGAGACCGAGTTTGTGCTGACTGGTGCCCCAGGATGCAGACAAGCAAAACCTAAAGGTAGGCTTCAGTGAGGGGAAATTAAGATTCAACCCTTTCAGCTCTTAAACACAACTGAACTCCAGTGAAGCATCAAAAGGAAGGAGGACGTAAATTTCTTTAAGTAAGAACAAAACGCCCTTGAGCAACAAAGCGACACAGAGTGAAGGAAGCATGAGCAGAACAGAATGATTCACACATGACAGACACTGGGAACTGTGCAGCAAAAGGTGCTTATTGTGCACAGGAGCATCCAATTACACGGGCACCAGTGGGCTTGGCTCACCCCACTGTGCTGTCACCCTGGATTACACAGAATTTAAGTGACAGGAAGTGGATAGGGAAATCCCAGACTGCTCTGACACAGAAAGATGGCACACAAAGGAGGGGCTGGCATCATGAGAAGTGGTCACCCAGTAAGTTTTTGATTCTTTATAGGTACATACAACTTTAAATACCTCCCTGGCAAGGATGCTGATTGGGGTCTCGACAAAGTGGTAAATCAAACACAGTTTCTTCAAGGTTTAAACTCCTTAAAATCTCCATGGTTTACCCAGACAGCTTTGAAAAACCCTATGTGAGTTAAGCTTGCACTGTACATAATCCATCTCAATTCCCATGTTTGCTATAGTGAGCAACATCTATTTTTGGAGAAGATAAACAAGTATTTATTATTTCTTACTGCTCTTTCCCTTCATCTGGTTGTTTACCAGCCATCCACCTTTTCAATCTCCCCTTAGAACCCCCTCCTGGCTACCATTGAGGTCACTGCCCTGTTTTATCTGATCCCCTTCCATCCAAAAGGGAGTTGTTTCCACAGGCAAGACTTGGGGTCTACATCCCAAACACACTTCTGCTTTAGCTCATGATGTTTAGCAATTCTGCAAGAATTTGTCTTTTGATGACATGATCTCTCTGCTTTCCAAATTAATTTTGTTCTTCAAATCTGGTCCACTCCTGACTAAAGAAAACTATGTCTCATTTCACTATGTTTCATTTACTTCTCAATCTACAGTATGCCTATTAACCGTCTGCTAATATTCCTCTGTTCCTCTTCTTCCAGGAAACCTTTGTGAATCCTCATGCCTGGCCCCATCTTCCTTTTCTCCAGTACCCTTTCTTTTCTTCTCTTTTGTTGACCGTGTAGGTCAACAGTCCTTTTAATGACCTTTTCCTCCAACTCTGACTACTTCTTTCTCTCCTCAAACTGAAACTTAATTTTTTTATGTACTTGAATTTGCAGATAGATTTCAAGAAGCAACCTGGTTATATCCTATAAATTATGTGGATTAAATGACCACAATGCTGATAAACATTTGGCTCTGAAAAAAACCCAAAAAGCCAAACCCAGTGTTTAAACTATGGTTTCTGTCAATCTGGGATGACATTTCATGTGTACTCCTACAGGGATCTGTTATGCATCTAACTCTACAAAATTATTTTACTATCACCTTATACGTTACTGTCATGCAGACAAAATCTTGCCTGATGCCAAACTAGAACATGGAAATAGGGAAGCTTTCTGGAATTCAAAAGAACCTTGTCAATTTGGGAGGGAGAATTTGAAATAAGACAAAATTTCATAATGACACATTTAAAAAGGTAGAGTCAGGAAGGGCAGAACAAATAGAGCAAATGAGGAATTAAATGAGTGAGCAGTACTGCAGAAAATATCTGGGGTTATAGTGGTTCACAGGCTGTAAGACGACACTTTCAAAAAACCAGAAAATCTCATTCTGGAGTATATTATCAGAAGTGCTGTGTGTAAGACAAGGGAGGTAATTATTCTGCTCTACTTGCTACTAGTGAGAGCTTGGTTCCTGCTGTGAGTACTACATTTAAAGAAGCAAGAACATAAAGAATATCCAGCAGAGACCAAGAAAGATAAGGATTTTTTCCAAAATCACAGTCCTGAAGGTTTGTTTAGATGACAGATAAGGAGGCTGGGGAAAGGTGAGAAGAGAATTCCAGTTTATCAAAGGTTATTGCAACAAAAACAGTGATCAATTGTTCTCTGTGTCCTCTGGAGGAGGGCAAGGAGTAATCTGCTTAATTTGCAGCAAAGAGGATTTACATTACACCCCAGGAACACTTGCCACTCTAAGGATAGTTAAGCTCTGCAAGAGGCTAACTGGAGAGTTAGTAGCATCCCTTAAGAACAGTTTTGACTGGTGTGGCAGGGATAGGATCTGCATGGAATTAAAGTTTCAAGTGAGGTAGAAAAACGTTTGGTCATCTCCTGTATCTTCACCGTCATTTTAATCTGCATCTAACATACTCTGTATGTTATGCTACTGGACCAGGGTGTGCCTCTGACCTCACTCTGATCAGCATTTTCATTGCAGAGTTAGCAGGAATTCCTGTGAGAGGCTTGCTGAAGTGTTTGATAAATTATGTCAGGTTGTATTCCAACCATCTCCAGTGTCATTTGTTATTTACACACATGCTGACAAGGTTCATTAGCAGCACTATTTGATTACAACATTTCATTATGAACCAGAACAGAATACAAAAGTAAATTATTACAGGACAGATCCTGCTAGAGCAGCCTTTGACTGTCAGCAGGTTGCTACAGGATTTTTGATATAGCACTCCACAAAATTCCAAAATTCCAATTTCCAAAATTCTTCTGTCAAGTAATGCCCACAGAGCACTGCATACCTGTATTTTGAAGTGTGATTTTTTTCCATTTGAAAATGTCAATATATTGTTTTTTATTTATAAAACTTAGTTTGTATTTTTTCCCTTGGAAATCCTCTTTCTCCCCACATGACACTGAGTGAATTCTTAGTTCCTGAGCTCCTTTGACACACAGCAACCTTTTCAAATGGCAGGAACCCACTAGCCTGATATTTTCTTTTGGTGACCTGCGTGTTGAATTCATCTCCTTCCTAGATATGACAAGACACAATGTTACTCTCTCAACATATAATGTGGTTAGTGGGTTTAATTACACTGAGCTTAGGAGCTTTAGATTTGCAGAAGAATAAAGTACTTTTAAGGACAGAAATTTTGCTGGAGTTTTACATTTAACAAACTTATAAATCTGTCCAGTGGTCCAAGGTAAGTGCTTTGAGTAAATTAAATTTAAATAAACAGATAAATAATATGCTTATACTGAGGTGTGATCATGATTTTGCATTTTTAGATTTTCATAATTTTTCACTTGTTTGTTTCTGGGACTTGTTTCATGCCAGTAAATGAATCAGAGTTGTTAGAATTTCAAAATATATTACATTTTCTTTCTAAAGGATCAATAATTGCTTGAACTCCTTTCAAAACCCCAGTTCTCACTTTTGTGTATTATTTTAACAGGCAAGCAGTGCTGCACACTGCAGGGTGAGAGATCTGTACCTCCAATGAACACATGATCCAGCAACCAAAACACAAAAGCTGGGAGATAACAGGCAAGAAATAACATCCGCGAATTATTATTACACTAAGATAGAGGTGCAAGAAAATATTGTAAATGCAGACTTAAGCTACTTATCATAAAACAGATCTCAGGAATAAAAAGCAAAAAAAACCTCAAATCCCAAGAATTACAAAATGAAGCAACCTGAACCAAAGGTGCATAAAATATTCTAGAACAACAGGCTGGCCCAAACTTAAGCCAGTTAAATTGCTGCAGCAGTTAATGACTGAGGAGCTCAGAATTTTATCTGTCTCCATTGGTTAAAGTTTATGAGAAGAAGTGTACCCCATCAGGTGCTTCCAAAGGTCTCAGATTTCCAGAAGGAGCAAAGGAATTACAAATGCTTTCCCCCTACTACTGTAAAAAACCCTAAAACAACAACAACAAAACCCAACCAACCAAAAAAAAAAAAAAAAAAAACCAAAAAACAAAACCCGAAAACTACAGACCCCAACCAGCAACGAAAAAATAAAAACAACAACAAAAAAAAACCCAACCCAAATAAACCAAACCAAGGAAATCCCTTTAACAATTTTGTCCTTTCCTCTGGGCCTAGTTAGGAAAGGTTTTTAATGCTGGACTAGCCAGGTAGTCAACTCTTTATTACAGCCACTCTCTTTATTACATCAAGGAACAACCACTTGGTTCCAACACAAAGTTTTCCACTTTCACCCAGGATTTAACACTATTAATTCAGAGAAAGCCAGCAGAATCACAGGAATTGGGTGGGACAGGTTGAGATATGTTCTCTTCACTCTCACACAACTACAGAGCCACATTCCAGTATATTTGCATGTAAGAGCACAAGAACATGCCAAGATCTGCACAGGCCACAATGGATCTGCCTCAGGAGTCCT
The DNA here is from genome assembly GCA_013401135.1 of Cettia cetti. Taxonomy (NCBI): domain Eukaryota; kingdom Metazoa; phylum Chordata; class Aves; order Passeriformes; family Sylviidae; genus Cettia; species Cettia cetti. The sequence goes on along the minus strand of VZUI01015089.1, from coordinate 63,268 downwards.
GGGAAAGGCAGACTAGGACTCTCTGCTCCGGGAGCTGGAATTGCTCAGGGAATCCAAGCCAGATCCTTCTCTTTTCTGACAGAGCAGAAAAGAGAAGGGGGCAGAAAATGTTCCACAGTATTTTTTGTCCTTTACTACCCATACCTTCATTCATGCTTACCATAGTTTAGATTTAAAGCCAACGGGGAGGCACCTTGAACCATGTTCCTAATTTGTCCAACAGGTTAGGGAGATGGAGGTGGTGCTGGAATACAGGCAAAAGGATACAACATTTTCCATTGAGTCAGCAAGTTGCAGCCGGTGCAAACCACTTGTGTTTGTTCCATGGCTTTAATCTGTCTGCAGTCTGTAGAAGAAAACATCCCTAGAGTCTTTACTAGACCTTGAATTCGAGCAGCTGTCACTTTAAATTTGTTTCTTCCTCTGTCTGGGAGCTATTTTAGTGCCAATGCAAGCACACATGCCCTGAGCAAAGCTCCCCAGAGCAGCCACCATCACAGGTACACTCCTGCACATCTGTATTATCTTCTTTCAACAGGCTTGAGGTTGGTGGCAAATATTTTTCCTTTTAGTGTATTTTTTGATCTTTTGTGTATTTTTTGGCCAGTTGTAGTGGTCCTTTTCGCCATTGCTTCCCAAATCATCTTCTGTGGCATAAAGCCTCGGGTGCAGCAGCTTAGAAGAGTTTAGGGTGGTGTTGGGCTCACAGCAGATCCCCAAAAGATCCAGGGGAAGGAGTAGCACAGGGACCTGTTCTAGGGATCAGAACTATTACAGATCTTCTCCACTGCAATTTTGCATGTCTGCATCTCTTGAGGTCCAGCCTGTTCACTCAGCAATTGCTTTTCAGCCATGAGAAAAGGAAATCTCGGACTCAGGAGTCACCCTGCCTCATTTCTGGCTTTTTCATTGTTCCCTGAATCCCTACAACCAATTCTCCAGCTCTGCCTCTTTCTGTGCCTATTTGTCCTACATTATGAGAGAGTGATCTCTAGAAAAGCCTGGATTTCATCCCATTAGTCATCCTCTCCCCTTACCCCATATAAATTATGTTGTCATCATCCCTTGCTCCCCAGAATATTTCCAGTTTTAGAATTAGGAAGCCAAAGAAACAAGAGAATCTTTAAAATCTGAAAATCAACCCCACTTGATTTGCCTGATGTTGACAATACCCTGCTAATATTTTCATCAGCCTAGAAACCTGCATTCCTCCCACACTCAAACAACAATCTGATGGGATTCAAAGTGGGGAGCAGAGCAGGGTGTGGCAAAGCTTAGGAAGAAGGGAGACAATTTAACCTCGGGGGAAAAAACCCCCCAAACCAAAAAACAACACAACTCATTTAATTTATTCACTCAGGACTTATTAATGACTAATCAATATCTACTTGACACCAAAAACTGAACTGTTTGCAGAAGATTAGAAATAACAAAAAGTAATTTTGCTGGGCTTTCTTGCTTCTGTCTAAATCGATATTTTAGTAGCTTTGCCCTGTGAAAAGACAGAAGAGGGACCTCTGGCTAGACAAGCTTCCAGGAGCAGACATCCCTAATAGCCAAAGGGTGAGATTCCTCTGTCAAAATGGAGCTGTTGGTGGTGCAGACTGTCACCTTGGAGCTCATTGTCTGGGTTCTCTTGACAAAGAGACAGAAATAGGCCTTTCAAGGGTCACCTCATCTCCCTCAGAGATAGGACAAATGACTAGAATTTCAGAAGAATTTATTTCCCTCCAATGGATATGAAAGGAGACTTAAAGATTAGACCAGCTGCAGATATCTGTGATTCAGGCTTCTCCGATTAGGTGAGATGAGTCTCACTAGACTTTGTAAATCTTGCCCACACACTTCCCACTTCTCCTGTCTAACATGAAATACATAAACACTAGATATAATATTAAATATCAGATATTTTATTCCTACTCTAATCAGAACAAAATTCCTTTGTAGATCCCTTACCATGTTGTAACTGACTACAAATGTACTAATTAGAGAAAAGGAGACTGCTGCCATAGGAACATTCTGAGGGCAGATAAAAAAAGGCAGCTTTAAACTCTAAAAATCAAGTCCACTTAACTTGTTAGATACTAACAATACACACAAGGAATGTTTGTTACAGTTAATAACCATCACCACATAGTCACATAAGTTATTTTAACAAACTTAATCTGATTTAGCTGTAAGTGGTCAATGCCATGGAGAGGGTGCCATACAGGCAGGGCCAAGTGTTTCAGTTCTCGATGATCTCAGTCCATGACGTGAAGGTGATTGCTGTGTTGCACAAAATGTAGCTAGTCCATGTTGCACTGGGTGTTCCTGTTTACAGGAAATGTTTGTAAACCCATCTTCCCAGAAACCCCTGTACCTGTATACCTGACACCACCTGGTGCCCACCTTTCCTGGGGTCTGCCCCCATTGGCCGGCAGACCCTCTCCCCTCCTCCCTTCTTCACCGAGGGCATAAAACCTGACTCCCAAACTTCCTCTTTGGAACCCTGGGACTGCATGGTGTAGGTTCTGCATTAAACAGCAGGACTGTTCCTGGGGAATTGAGAGCGCCTTTTTTCTTTTGTCTTTGTCCTCTGTAAGGAGTAAAATTCAGCCAGAAAGATTTTTTTTCCTCCAGCATCAAGTTTGTGTGTTGTTACCAAAAGCCTTTACAAATGTTAATCATTCCTGATTGCTCACCTAGCTCTGCTAGCTCAGGTTATTCAGTTGCTAATCTGTCTACCCAGCCTCATTGTACCCCCCTCCCCCTTGCGTTGTCGGGGACACAGCTGCTCTTCCCAAGATTCTCCGGGATCCATGCAAATTTGGGAACATGCAAATTTGGGAAAACTCCGTAGAAAAAGAAATAAAACCCTACATAACTAGCCAATGCAGCACCCCGGACTACAAGTGACACCCCCAAGCCGGCAGAGCAGAGAGGAATGCCAGGACGCCAACAGAGACTGTTCGGTCCCTCACCGTAACTTCAGTGGACCTGGACCGGTCAGACCCCACCCCAGCCAGGAGCTGAACTCTGATTTTCCATTATACCCTGCGAGGAAGAAAGTCTCAGTTCTGCTGTGAGATAGAGTTGTTTTCCTGCTCGTTTGCATAACCCACAAGAGGCAGCAGCGGTGTGCGTGTAGGCCCCGGGCCCCCACCCAGAGCTGATCTTTAATAAAGGCTTTAAAAAGGAGAAATGTGTCTTGGTCCCCATTTTTATTTTTAACATCCTTGCCCCGGTTTCTTCTGAGGTTGATCTGCTAGCCAGGCTTGGACGCTCGAGGCAGGTGAAGAATTTTGAGAAATTGTTCCCCCTTTCTTTACAACCCCCAAATTCAATGTTTTATCCGTTTATAAGTGTTTCACTTTCTAGACAGTTCTAAGACATTCACTTGTGCACTGCAGCGTGCTGAGGGTGTTACTTCCCCAGGCTACTCAATGTGTCTTGGCCTGTGACTGGTTTCTTGGTTGGTGCTAGCATTTATGTGGGGCTTTTTTCTACTTTAATGTCCTGATAAGCTGCTGCACTTGCTGCCCTCACCACCCTTCACAACAACAGCAGCCCTTGCCCAGTTTTTCAGGGTGTGTTTAATCGGCAGTGTCTGATCAGCAATGATCAGTTTATTGCTGGGGGCTCTGCTTCAAATGTTTCAAGGCCTTCACTGATATCCTCTGTTTAAATTGTGTATTTACCTGAAGACCCCAGCTGAAGTTCACGCAAGGAAGGATTGCAGTCTGGCACAATTCATATAAAGGCTGTGACCTGTTCCTGGCAATGCCATTATTACTTTTACTGGGACAGGAGGTACAAAAATGCTTTTCCTCTGCTGGATAGTTGTGCAATATGAATGTCCTCCTGTTTAAATTCAAAACAAAGTGGTGTTAATTATGTCCTGCCTATGGAGTTCCTACTTCCAGGGGTGCAACAGGTTTCCAATTTGGATACAGAATTTTTTGAAAGCCTTATTTTCTCTAGAAGGAGTTATCAGTCTCAAGTGCCTTGTCCAAAAATACAAGTACTCATTATACTAAAGAAGAAAGTGTAGCCTTATTTACATTTTAGAGAACTTCATTCTTCAAGCTGCTCTGTTTGAATTTGTGGCTCTTACTCCACTTGTTTTACAGTAAAACTTCTATGCTTACTTTAAAAAGGAGCATAAAAAGTTCAGAGGAGATTAAACAAGACTGTTAAAGAAAAGAATAAAGAGCCTCATCTGGAAAGTCTGCTAACTCTTCAACAGCATAATTTCATACTTGTGATTTGGAGTAAAACTGTCTATGACAGTTTGCAACACTGGGGACTAAGAAAACATAGATAACATTTCACATATTTGAAAACAAGGGATTTTCTTTTAGACTGAGTCTTCAAAAACAGATAAGATTTTCTTACCTGGTTCTGTTCATGAAAAAAGCTCACAAGCCAGCATTTATACCAACATCCAGTTATGTGAGGTCCCATCTTAGAAATGCCTTCCTAAAAATTTTCACAGGAAAAGAAAACAACAGATTTCTTGAAGGAAATAAATTTTGCATAATTAAGATCATAACTAACACCAAATACTACTTGATTTTTTTCTGCATCAGAGATCTGGTGCTTTATTGATAACAATTCTCAGAGTCATTACTGGGAAAAGTGAATAAAAAAGTATGAAGAACAGAAATAACAAGTGAGAGAGCATCTCCTCCAATGCAACAAGAAAACTCTAAATACTTTTCCAGCTGTAAGGATATGGTTTTAAGAAGTCCACTCAGTATTCTGGACTTCTTAAGCAGATAGCTGCTGAAATTTGCCAGTTCTGGACAATTTCTCTAACAGCAGTAACAGTACTTCTTGTAGGATCTGGTGTGGTCACTGCCCAAGCAGTGAAAAAATAAAGAACAAACATTTTGTTATTAACCTTGTGAGGGTGGAAAAGGAATAGTACCTGCTAATGCCTGGAGTCTACATGAGCCTTTTCTTACCCATATTCACACTAAGTCATGATAATCTTATATTAGCAGGGGAAAAGAGCTGTCACAGTGACCTTGTTGGATGTATTTGAGGAGGAAGCCCAGCTCTGTGACTGCAGCAGAAAATGTCTTGTACTGACAGAAAAAAGAAGCGTATGTAATAATCCACTTTTTCCAAAACATGCCAGCAAAGACAAACTTGCCCCCAGCTTTTATTGTGGCATGTTACATTTCATTATTGTTAAAAACTAGAGGTTGATGAAAGACCTTGTGCCATTTGCCCACTGCATGATCAAATTCCTGTTTTATTTCTGTTATTTCCTGATTGTTCTTGTTACACAGAAGACGAACTTGACAGCATGTCTCTCTTTTGAGGGGGTCGTTCTAAGTTGCCAGTCAGCCAGAGAAATGTGAACTGCCACATCTCAAGGAGCTGGAAATGTGAAATGAAACATTCATAGTTCAAAAATCAATGCCTTTAACTCTTTCATTTTTACAGAAAAGCTCCTTTATCTACAACTCTGTCCCACATTTTTTCATGTGCCAAAAGCTCCAATTCTTTTCTAATAATTTTTGTCACTTTCTCTGAGACTATTTTCTGAGAATAGGACAATCAGGGCTCTAGAGAAAAAAAAGAGAAATTGTGTCATGTATGCAATTTCATATTGAAGCAAACAGTTCAGAAGAACTGTACTGATTATGTGAGCATTTGAAAAAGAAGCCACTGCAAAATTTCTTGTCTTTTGCACCAGGGAACTCTGGAATGAGCTGCTTGAAAGTAGGATTTAGGACTCTGTTTGCTTCAGCGTGTACATGGCCTTGGCAATTAGATTTGTGACATTTCCCTATCCTACACCAAACTGCAGTTGGCAGTGGCATTATTTTGATTATTACACATTACTGTGGCCCAAGTAAAAGATCTCATCAGAGTCCAAGCTTCAGTACACCCCACAGTTAATAAAAGGCTAACTTTTATGAGATAAGAAACAGGTCCTGAGAAGCTGTGGGAACATTGAAGGGAATGAGAAATTGCTAGATAAGTATCTGCCAAAAGTGACTGCAAGAAATGAGAACATTTCTGGACAGGTTTCTTATGTGCTGCGCATGAATTTTCAGTAGTGATTGTTATTTTATCAAAGTATAGGCCCATAGGCTTCATCTAAAATGACTGTTCTATTTTATACTATACTTGGATAAGTATAAACTAGGCCTTTGGTGTGATGACAGGCTGAGAAAGTTGGGGCTGTTCAGCCTGGAGAAGAGAAAGATGCATGGAAACCTCATAGCAGCCATCCAGTGTCAGAAGGGGCCAACAAAGAATCCAGAGAGGGACTCTGCATCAGGACCTGACAAAAAATAGTGGATTCAAACTGGAAGTGGGGAGATTTAGGTTAGATATATGAAAGAAATTCCTCCCTGTGAGGGTAGTGAGACCCTGGCACAGGGTGACCAGAGAAGCTGTGGCTGCCCCTGGCAGTGTCCAAGGCCAGGCTGGACATTGGGGCTTGGAGTAGACTGGGATAGGGGAAAGTGTCCATGCCCATGGCAGGGATTTGGATCAGAATGGTCTTTAAGGTCCTTTCCAACCCAAACCATCCTGTGATTCTGTTCTATGATTCTTTATCTTCATTCAAGTACAAGAATTGGCTCAGGTCCCTTCAGTGACCGAGTATTTTTAACAGCTCTTGGAACTCTGGAGAGAGACCTGTGAAAGAGACCAAGCCACTTTGCTAAATTAGTGGGCAAAGAGCCTGAAATTTGTGTCAGGGAAAAAAAAAAAAAAATCCAGAAATGGTAAGTAAACAGTAAAAAGCAGAAGCATGGTTTTATGAAAAATGGGTCTTGTCAAATAAGTGCAATACAAATTTTATTTACTCATTGGCCTGATTTATATAGAAAAGTGAGTTAACAAAAAACCCAATCAATTTCTGTGCCTTAGTTTTCCACAGTAATGATGATGATATATAATAAAGCTGTAATCAAAGAATCATTGAATATCCTGAGTTGGATGGTACCCACAGGGGTCACTGAAAGATTCTGGCTACAAAATATCTTACAATAGATAGAACGTGACCAGTGTGAACTTTTGGGATCTTCTGTACATCCTCAGGGGATTTCTTCTTCATCAAATGCTAAATGAATAATGTATAAGAATATACAAAATTATTTAAGGAAAAACAAGCAGATGGCACATACTGTCAAAAATGAGACACTTGGGTTAATCACACAGACTCAGCTCTACTGGTTTGGAAGGTGGAGAGCAACTGAGACACATCTACTTTACAACATCCAAAGGCATTATCTTATATGATCAAGAATGTAGGTCATGTGTCTGACTAGAGGAATCATACCCATAACAGCCACGGATTGGAAAGGGCTTTGGACCAGTCACTGAATGAATCCATGGGAGCTTATGCTGAGCATGTCAGCTGGGATTGTCCTGGATGTGGAAGTGTTGCTAGGGAAGGATTGGGACACTGGTTAGTGGAGTTTGGGGATGTTTGACTTGTTTTGTGTCAGCCATTGGCCACACAAATTTACAAACAACTAAAAATCCATGAGCCATCTGTTGCCAGGAAGGAGTGAGAGCCACCCCTCAGGCATTTCAAAGCATTTTAATGAGTTTTCTGGAACAGAACTTGGGGTAGGTGGGTGGGTAGGAGAACAGAGGAGAAGCTGACATGATGGGCTTAGACAGGAAGGGTTTGGACAGCTTTTTCAGTTTAAATGCGTGTCTAGACATGGGCAGAAATCTAGTCTTGCTGAATATGTCCAGTTCTGCCCTTTAGGGGAGCTGGAGCAGGAGAGGAAAAGGAAGAAATAGAAAACACAGGAAGATGTAGTTTCCTCCATGCATTTAAAAAAGGCCACAGGATTTGTGGTTGTGCTGACTTACCAGAGCAGAGGAAATAACCTCACCCAGCTGCACAGGCAGGAGGAAACTTGGGGTCTTTCAGGATGGGATGAAGCAAATCATTATTCGCCCTGTGGGTGGGTAAGCATCAGGTCATCTATCCCATTTGCCACCATAATGCCACCATTGATCAGCTGCATGTATGGATTTTGGAGCCAGCCCTATGCCTTCACAGAGAGCAGGTACCAGCAGCCCAAAGCCCACTGGCACCTACAGCCAACAATATAAACATTTATGGTACACATGTCCTTACACACTGAGGTCAGGGAGCATGGACAAATGCCCCTGGGGTTTCAGAGATTTTAAAACAGACCTCTGTGCAGGGGAAGGACAAGACTTTGCATAACATAAATTACCGTCAGGGGCGTGCAGCCCTCCTGTCAGTGCTCACTGCACAGTGGAACATCTGGGCTGCACACACACCTGCAGCTTGCCTGTGACCTATTTATTATCCCACACAGCTGCACAGTTCTGGCAGCCACGGTGGCAGCAGTGCTTCACCACAGAACTCACTTGCTATAGGGGTTTTGCTCTGGAAGTTAATCAATGCAGAACTAACTGCACCATCAATATCGATCAGGCTCTGAAGGCTTTGGCATTACAGCACTGCAATATCCTGTTACTTCCAGGCTGCTTTGCAGGACCTGTGTGCATATTAATGAATGAAGCTACATGGCCTGACAGGTTCACAGAGGAGCCCAGCACGGCACAATAAGGGCCGAAGCTAAGATGCTTCATAGGAATTTTAATTTTTGTCTTAGATACTAAAAAATATGTCAGTGTAATTCACAGGTCAGCAGTTCCTGCCATGAGCTCAACAGCATATTTGACAGCTTTAAGGATGATATGGGCTGTGCATTTGTGAAAGCCTGCTTGACCCAGGGGGCCATTAGCCAGCTCTGTAAGCAGACCAGCCACTCCCTGTGATTGAAAGTAAGTGCATTTAGCGACCTGGGCTGACCTGTCACACTTTGAATCTCTGGTATCTTCTAATGTTGTGAAAGAATTCAGTCACATAACCCTTTTATCACTTTCTAGCTAATAAACATCTCTTTGCTTCTGCTCCTCGTCAGAATCTGACTCAGTGTGGCCAGCTGAGACTTCTCTTGTGCATATGAAGGGAGCCTGAGGATAAAATAAAACCGGTTTCACCTTTTTGTTCCTTGAGAACAGAAGGAGGTACTCGTGCCTGCAGTTTTCAGTGCAGCCACCCTTCAGGGTAAGACGCAGCTCATCTTCAGGATTGTATTTATATTGTGACTGTGCTAAAGTAGATTAACAAGAGATTGTTACACGTGGCTTTGGAAAGATTAAGGTAGCTTTTGTGATGCTTGGTGGCTGCTTGTACTTGTACAAAGTACTTTCTGAGTCTGCAAGTAGCTGGACAAACACAATTTACACACCCTTGGGGTTTGGCAGATCCTCTTTATTGTGTAAACACCCATTAGGAGCTTCGTGTATCATTTCCTCAAATGTCAGTACCTAAGTGTTGCATAATCCCCTTTTAAGCATGTAAGAAGACAAGCAGATTTTAGGCTAGATTTTTCATTATTTTAGGCTTGTCTTTTATCTAACATACACCTCAGGAAACTTCTGTACTGAAGGTGAAAGGTGAGAGCAAGTTCAGCAAAGTTAAACCCCTTATCCTTTCACCACGGGGCCCAGGTGCTGGATGGGAACTGCTCACAGCTGGGGTTCAGAGCATCCGGGAAGAGCCAGGTTGAAAAAGCTGCTCCAGACAGGTCCTGAGCCTCTTGTGCCAGCCCACGGGTCAAGATCCTGGCTCCTCACTGAACCTAAGGCTGTTTGCATCACAGGTGATGATGAGGAAGTTTGACATCAGTCAGTAAAGGCTTTAAAAGTGTAGATAATTTGGGGGTAGAAGTGGGAATGTGTGGAAGGCCTTAAGTCCCAGTACAGAATTGATTTGATTTTTAATTGCTCAGCACCCCACTCCACACCTGAGAGACTTCAGGCAGGATTCTTTAGACCCCTACAGAAGGAAGTTCTTCAAGGTAGGGAGTGATTCATGCCTCCCTCAATGACTGCTAAGACACACTTGGGGCTTATTTAGGATATTTTCATCCTAGCTTCCCCCAGAACCACACACATTGCTCCCACTGAGTCTGCACTAAATAGAATTTGAGCCACTGAAAAGCTGAAGGATTTATCTAACAAGAAAACTATTGCAGGATTGAAAGTCTAGGATGGCTGTGATTGACGTGTGTTAACAATTACTACACCTTGTCAGAACTGTTGTGCAGTGCCAATCTTGTAATTTTTACTTTCTAACTCTCCTCAGTGAACTCAAGTGGTGCCAAGACACTCGAGGTGTTCATAAAATATTGCCAAAGGAGCTGGAACGGGGCTGCCAGGGCCAGCTCTGGTGTTGCCCCATCTCAGTGCTGAAGACTGGAATCAGAAGGAATGCCCTGGCACTGATGCACCACCCACTGCTGGGCTCCCAGGGAGCCCTTCAGGCTCTCACATTTGGTTCAGGTTCAGGTGTGACCCCTGCTGGGATGGCACCTTGGTGACATGGCCACTCTTCATCTAACACTGAGCCCCACAGGTGTGCCCAGCACCCATTTATTTATGTGCCTGTTGCCACAGTGTGCCTGGAGGATAACACTGCCCAGCATAAATGGGATTATCTCTTCAGGATTCCTGCTTCCTACAGATCCCCCACCATAATGAAGGAGCAAGGGAGCTAAGGAGTGGGAGTGACACAGACTTAGGGCTGCTCTATTTGGTATGAAGGCCAGCTTAGTATTTCTGACCCTCTGTCAAGGTTTTAAAATCTGTTTTTCAAGCCTAGCATGTCTGTTTTGTAACATGCTTTAGACATCAGGTCCTAAATGTGGATGAGTCACTTGCTGTCTTTTTGCAGACAAGAGTGACACAGCTCTAGGCACCACTGGCAGGCAAACATTTTTAATATTTTCAAGCTGTATGGCGTTCTGAGAGATGTTTACTTCACCACATCTCTGTCATCTTTTGATGTTAATACCTGTGTCAGAGTGATTTCATGGAGGCTGTACTGGGATATGAAAGGGAATCCACGGTGCTGTGTAAAATGTGCTCTGCTTACCATGTGGCAGAGATAATTCTGTGGTACTTCATGCTGAAGGATTGCATTCATTAGTTCTCTAAGCCAGCCTAAGGCACCTGGACTACAAATATTCTAGAAGTAGGTGCCTAATGTCATAGTAGAATCACTTTGAAAAATCAGATTTTCATGATACCTAAGCAGCGTTATCACTGACAGTGGGTATTGAAGTATCCTGTACAACATAGCCATGTCCCAGATTTTTATATATAGAATTATAGAATGGTTTGGGTTGGAAGAGAACTTAAATATGATCTAGTTCCAACCCTCTCTTGTGGGCAGGGACACATTCCTCTAGGCCAGGTTGCTCCAAATCCCATCCAGCCTGTGCCAGGGCCTCCCCACCCTCACAGGGAAAGATTTTTTTCGAATATATAATCTAAACTGACAATCTCTTAGTTTGAAGCCATTTCTCTTGTCCTGTCACTCCAGGCCCTTGTGGATTGTCTCTCTCCATCTTTCTTGTCAGCTCCCTTTAGGTCCTGGAAGGCCACACTGAGCTCAGCCCAAAGCTTCTCCTCTCCAGTTTGAACAATCCCAGCTCTGCCAGCCTTTCCTCCCAGCAGAGCTGCTCCATCCCTCTGCTCACCCTGGTGCCTCCTCTGGCCTGGCTCCAGCAGCTCCAGCTCCTTCCTGTGCTGGGCCCCGGGGCTGGGGCAGCTCTGCAGGGAGGGCTGGGGCAGCTCTGCAGGTGGGGCCTCACCTGGGCACAGGGGCAGATTCCCTTCCCCAGGCCACACTCTGGGATGAGCCCAGGACAAGGTTGTCCTTCTCTGGAAGCTCTTGGATACAGCCCCCCCACCCTGCAAATGCAGAGCAGTGACACTGGATCCTCCAGGGATCCCTCTAGAGACCCACAGAGAGGAGAATGAACCCAGAGGAGCAGAGTACAACATCCCCATATCCAGAGCTAATGGAAAATTAATGTATATGCTATCAATATCGATTCCATAGCATGCTGGTTTAAGCTGCACGAGGTCAGTTCAATGTGATAAAGCATTTATTCTGTTGGAGCTGTGCTGTGCATTCTCTGCCTGCTCAGATTTGCTGCAGCCAAGCCAGCCACTCAGGCATGTGTGAGCCTAATACAGCTTCTGATATGATTCCAGGCACCCATGAAGCCCTTCACACCCACGATTTATTACTGCTGTGCTTGGAGCCCTCAGCTCTATTTTCCAGAGTATCTATTTGCTTCATGCAGCTTCAGCTATGTGTGATATCAAAACATTGCTCAGCTGTTCCCTCTTTTCTCCTTCAGAGACTTGTAAAGGAAGAAAACAAAGGACTTCAGGGTACACTCACTTACCAAAGCCAAACTTTTGATTAAATTGATATTTCTGCATATTTATAGGAGCCTTAACAGAACACAGGACTCTTGGCACTGTTTTCAAAAGGTGTCTGTGTTGAGGAACAATCAGTGGTTTCTCAGCAATCAAATACCAGCAAAAAAGAGGAACCTGCTCATTCTTTAGTACTCAAATGAGGAAAATGACTCAGCTCCTTCCTTAATGTTTGTCTTACACAAGATCCATAAAACTGTTTCTGGGGGAGAATTTGTTTTGGAAGGAAAATTGTACCTGGTTTATTTTACCCAGCTGTTGACACAAGCAGGTCTTGAATGAGTGAAATAGAAGCAGAAATGAAAGAAGCTTCTAAAAGGTATCAAAAGGTACTTGCAATTAATTTCATGACTGATCCTCATATCTGAAACTTGGGAAATGCATTTTGGGTTCTGTGTTCTTCCCCTGATGTGAGATGATTGGAAAACTTTAAGATCCCCTTGTATGGTGTGCAAGGACCCATGTGCTGAGCAGAAAGAAACTGCACAAGATTAAGTCTTAGAAGCCTAATGTAAAAGGAGATTTTTTTTTTTAATGACAGGATGTAATTAATATACAACATAGCTCAGGTTTATTGTTATAAAAGCCCAGTAGTTTTCATCACTGATCTTGTATGCATAGAAACCAGACTTCCAAAGACAATATGCTCACAGAAAGTATATATGGATTCTGAAAGACATAAATTGTTTAAGTGGTAAAAAGCCCGAAATCTGTAATTTCCCTGTTAGCAAACTCTGCAGTGTATTTGGTTGTGCTCATTTCATTGCCAGCAGGAGGATTAAAGAATTTTTTTCCTTAATTTGTGCTGTTGTTGACCACCTCTAGTTCTCAATTTTCACTGTTGTGTGGTGTTAAAACAGTAACACTTAAACTGTGGTGGAATGTGCAGATTCTGCCCCCACCTACCCCTGGTCCTCCAAACATACTTCTTGCCAAGGGTTTCTTCTCCTCCTGGACACCCAAAATCAAGGATGTCAGTGGTATAATCTGTATATTAGTTACAAAGCAGCCAAATTTCACTGTAGACATCTCAGCATTCCAGTTGTCCTAGAGGGTTCAAATGTGGAAAAATCTTTTTATAAAATCTGGTGAGGTGCCTGATTCAATCTTCTGAAAACACACTGATTGTGTGGAATGTATATCCTCCTAGTGCAACCCACCCTCTTTTCAAACAATTCCAGCAAGAACTCCTCCTCTCCTCTGAGAGTTTTTTCTCTGTTCTGTCAGCTCTCCATACTGGAATGATTATCATAATTGATAATCATTCTGGAATGATTATCTTCAGATTATGTTTTGTCTCCCAAGGCACGCAAATATACAGTAAGCACCTGCAACAAAGGCAGCATTGGTAAATGTAATTTTGTATTAAAACCAGCAAATTTGAGATATACTGCAGCTCTTGGTTCATTCTAATAGATGCAAGCCTTGGAAAACCAGCTGTGTATGGCCACTGATGAAAAATGAATGAATCAGAACTGGCTTGCATAGGGGAAAATGCAAGCACTCAAAAGAAAAACCAATATTCAATTAAAATCTAAAAAATAATCAAGTGTAGAAGATTCCTGTAAGAATTAAATCTTTGTACTGAATTTTTGCCAGAGGCATTGAGAGAGCTATTTTATGATGAGTACAAAACAACAGTATTCTTCTGTGTGTTTAAGCTACCACTGTAACTACAGTTGATGAACATTTTGGGAGCTGTTGGATTAGTCACCAAATAAGAAAAAATAAAATCCAAATGTACTTGCATAGCACATTTGCATAAAAGAACAGTTCCCTCCCCAAAGCTTAAGTGGTTTTTTTTGACTTGTCTAGCCTTTAAAAGTGAATCAAGGATTCTCCTTCTCAAGTAGCACCTTTTTATTGCTAGTAAAACAAGACTGGTAACCAAAGAAAAGTCTAAATAGACCACATGAGGCCATTGGTGGTTCATGCTTTGAGATATGAATTCTTTTATTAGAGCTTTGCTGTGATGTTTTAAGATTTGCTGCAGGTTCTTAAAAATGAATAGGAATTGTTCTATTCTGAACTGTCAGCAGTTTGGAAACTTAAAACATCCAGGACATGTCTCAAGAAATCCAGTTGTTCTCTTTGATCCTAGATTAAAGGGCCTTTAGAAATTTCAGAGCTATGTAGTTTCTTACACAGTTCCAATTAACACGACACTTGAGCTTTATTCTGTGAATGTACAATAATGTAGAAAACTCCTTGGTATTCCCTCATCAGCTATATTCTGTTTAAAAATACATGTATTGGTTTTTTATCAACATCCTCAACCACATTCAATACTCCATTTATACCCTTGGGTTTAGTAATTCACAGAACTTCAGCTTCACAGATTCTTACCAATAAATCCCAAAATGCATGCATGGCTTGGTTTAAGAAAGATATTTTACTTGTGTTTCATACACAAAAAAAAACCTGATAATCAACAGTGGCTTAAAAAATTAACACTACTCCACTTTTTCACAAGTGTACAAAAAAGAAATAATGAATTTACATTCAACGGTAAAGCTTAAAGTCCACTCTAATAATAGTTGCATTGACATTCACATACACAAGCACAGAATAAATATTTCAGGATTCTTATAAGAGCATACAGCATACATACAGTACTTGAATTTTACATAAGGAGTGTTAGTAGGGTCAGAAATTCATAATCTCATAGAAAAGTAAAACTAAAATCAGAAAAGGTTGTGTGGGAGGTAACACCAAAGTACTGCACAGAGCTAGCAGGTTAGTAAATTCATTTCTGTGAGGAGTTTGCTTCCACTTCTTCATATTAGGACAGTTTGTTTGCAAATGTGTATTCAAAGTGCAGAAGAATGCAAAAAAAAAAAAAAAAAAAAGAGAAGAAGTTCTTGTATTTATTAATACATGCAAGAGGCAGCCCCCAAGTCACCCGACAGAATAAAGCTGTTATTGGCAAGTGGCCGATATAATACAGATGTTTCAGGCAATTTTTCTAAAGCACTTTAATAGCAGCAATTGTAATTTATAATGGCTCTAGACTGACTTCTGTTTGGGTCAAAGGGCATCGTATTTCTTTAACATTTACAGCTGTATTTATTTATAAATAAATATCTCAAATAACAAATAGCATAGTTAATGTTACCTTTTTTCTCTCTTTTGCATAAGTGTCGTGGAAAAACTCTGACCTTCTCAGAGACATAATGTGCAAAATAATGTGGAAATAGGGACACATAGCATCACAGTTACATTCCTGGGATGTCAGCCCAGCCCTTCTTACTCTCTGAGGGCTAGCCTTACCAGGGTAATGCAGGGCTTTAAGGGACAATTTTTCCAATGGCTTGCTTGGTAAAGAGATATCATTTATGGTGTCTTAGAGAGCTGTAAATGTGAGGTTTCATTTGAAGCAGTGTGTACAATACGTCATGTATAGGAGTCAGTATTTCTACACAGTGACTTCTCAGGGTTTGACAAGTCTGCTCATCTCCTTTCAGACATTTTCTCCCCAGCCTGAACATCTTTGAACATTTTTGTTCATTAGGTGTTTCCTCTGTTGCATATTTACCAGCTCTTCTTGCATTTTATAATCTGATCTCATATCACCTAGCTGACATCTGCACACAAAATATTTCCAATCAGATAGAGGGTGCACAACATTAAAACTTTTAAACCTGTCCTGTAAGTGTCATCAAGACAGGAGCACAGGAACCACAGTGCAGAGTCCAACCTCTCACTGGCTGTACTGTGAAGATTCTCCTTTTCGGCGTAGGAGAAAGGAAACTTGTGTCTGCTTTTTAGATTCTGAAAACAAGCCAGAGTGGAGAAAAAGAGTTAACACCAGACTTAATAAAGCTTTTAAGACAAAACCTGTTAAGCAATTTAGACAGACACTGAATTTCCTGCTGATTTTCTCAAGTCTGTACATACAGGAAATTTGTTAACAGTAGGAAGAAGTTGGGATTTGCTACATAGGAGAAATCTGCCATTATTACAAAAACTAAGAGGGTTTTTTTCAGTATAACTCCCTCACTGGTCACTGTTCTCAGTGGTGCTGTTGCCCTTTTCTTTTTTCTCCTGAGTCTTGTTTCCCTTCTTCTTTTTCTTCTTTTTCTTGGTCTCTTCTTTCTTGCCAAAGGTTATGAAGTCACTTTTGTCAATTTGGCTGTTTGGTGGCTCCTGCCGGATGGAGATGATTGCAGGAGATCCTGGGATAATGAATTTGTCTGGCAACTCACCAGGACCACCTTGTTTGGAATTGCCGGGTCCAAATTTAAAGGTCCAGCTGTTGCTGTTCACACCAGCTCCCACTGGGGGGGACACCTCTCCCGCCTCAGGTTCTGAAAAAGTCAAAACAGCAAGAAAAGCTTAAAACATCTTTAAAACACAGGCACTCAGTGAGCAGCAGCTTTCTGTTTGAAAGGTCTGTCTTCAGCCTACAGTGACTCCTGCTTGCCTGGCTGCTCATCTGGGGTTTATCCAGTGCTTCTTGTCCAGTCTGCTCAGTGTTTGCATGCACTGACCAATTCCCTGTGCTGTTGGGTGCAACAGGCTCTGGATCCCATTTTGTTCTTCTGCATTTGAAGTGTTTGGAGTAAGAGATCACTGTGATGCAGCCCATTGCAGTGTTCTACAGCAGGAAACACAAGCATGTGCAGTGCACAGCAAAAGGGTGTGTTTGAGGGTGAGTCCCTTGGGACAGGGTTAGAGGAGTTACAGGGGAGGGGGTGACAGCCTTGGCATTATGCACATCCAGTGGATATCTCAGCAAACCATCCTGTCACGGCTGTGTCCAGGAATCCTCATGCAGGGAAAGAAGGGAGGGTGTCAAGAGGGTGGAATGGAGCCAGGCTCTGCTTGGTGGTGCCAAGCAACAGGACAGGAGATAACAGAAATGGATGCCCAGGAAGTTCCACCTGAACATGAGCAGGAACTTCTTCCCTGTGCAGTGACCGAGCACTGAACAGATTGCCCAGAGAGGTTGTGGGGTTCCCCTCACTGGAGATTTTCCAGAACCATCTGGATGCAATCCTGGGCCATGTGCTCTGCTTGAACAGGGAGGTTGGACCAGATGAGCCACTGTGGTCCCTTCCAGGCTGACCCATTGTGTGACTCTGAGCAGGTGCACCCCAGACAGGAACCTCAGGCCAACAGCAGGGAGCTCTGCAGGGATGGATGCAAGGTGGCTGAGCAGCAGACACGGCCCCACAGCAACACCAGGAGTGAACTGAATTGCCTGGGCAGAGATACTGCAGGACTGCTTCCATCAGGGTGCACAGCCTGTTCTCAGAAATATTCACAGTCTTACAGAACCATAGAATATCCTGATATTCTCTCTAGATCACAGTATTTTATACAGGCAAATATAAAGTGAAGTTCTACCCCCAGATTTAGTCTTGCAGTATGAAGCAAATTTTATTTCCACTATTTTTATTAGATTGAGTTAAGCAGATTGAAATGTTTGTGTATGTTGCTCTGACAAGGACAAATTTCTAGCATAATAAAATGCAATAGAGTTTGGTTTTCCCAAAAGAGAAAACCTTAAGACTTGGTTGTTCTCTTTCCTTTATACTTTGAACATTTGTTGTAATTTACGTAACTCCCAATTTTGAATAGGAACAGCATATCTATTTTAATGGATCATGTTAAGTGTTTAAACAACTGTGATCGGGGAAAGCTCAGTGTTTATGCATGGATGCTAAAGCCCTCAAATCAGAGGAAAACTTTCTTATCTACACCCTAAAAGTGTAGTAACAGAACATGGGATTCTCACCCTTGTAACACTCCTAGCCACACACAAATCCTCACAATACCACACAAACCATTCCAATAGCACTGATTTGGGTAAGTCTCAGCATTATGTATCAGAGCTGTCCAGCTGAAGGGGTAAAAATATTTGGGATAAAGAAGGAGGTGGGAACTGTGTTGGAAAACCATTTCAGAGGGACTCTATGTCCCTTGGAAGAGGAGATGGGGACACTGGATGGGGGAGAAGGAGCTGAGAATTCCTAGGTCTCCTGCTGGTTAAAGAGGGCAGGAAGAGAAAACAAAGCAGGCAATCTTGAGGGAGATCCCCAAAGTTTTCCCAGAAAACATCTGGTACTGGCTGCTCTGTACCTCTGCAGCTGTAATGCAGCTGTATTAACTTTAGCAGCTCCTGTATTTCTTATTCTCTAATGATCCTTCATCTTCTGATATGTTGCTTGTATAATTTTCTATTTAATGAAATAAATGGTGTGTGGTGCATACAAACATAAGGCTCTCCTTTTAGGTTCAAAAGCTGAAAAAACTTTGAAAATTTGAAATATTTTGCTGCTTGACAACCTTTCTCTTGCCTGCCAGCAAAACTTACAAGGCTGGGAAGCAGGATTCCTTCTTTCAGCTTTTCCATAGTGATGCAGCAGGTCAATGCTACATAGCCCAAGAAATGTGTATACAAAAATACAAGAAATGTGTACACAAACCACATCAGAACCATCTCTGAACCCATCTATGTAGGAGGGTTCAGAGATGGTTCTGATGTGAAATCTTTGGCATCTCTGAACCTCCATGGCACGCAGACATGACATGACTGCTTTTACAATGTGATATTTAATCAAGAGCTAGAAGACACTGTACACTTCTTTCCCTCCTAAGATTGGATTTAATGATGAAGAAGCTTTGACTTTATGTTCTTTCCAGGAGCTGCTGACGTTGTTTTAGTGACCCTAACCTCTTGAGTCTCAAATGACTTTTATGAAGATATTATTAATGTAAAAGTTCCTCTATTTTATCAGCTGTAGCTTTTCTGTAAATTTCCTGTGGTCTTAACTATCAGCTTCAGACTTTTTACATGTTTCCTGTAAGTAACAACAATGTCCTAGCAAGTCCTTTCATAATAAATGCATTAATATGAACCAGCTTTCATTTCTACTTAATAAACTGTTTTGTTCAGGTACCTTTTATATCACTTTGGTTTCTCCGAGGTGATAAATTACAAAGATGGAAAATGTGTGTCTTGGCCTTTTTCCAAATTATTAATCAATTCTCTTTCTACTACAAAACAGAAATGTGAGCTTTCATATTGCACATAATAAATTAAGCCCTATTTGACAAATAAATCCTCTCTTATTCCCAACAAGCCTACACAATATGCATTCCAATCTTTGGCCCAGACCCAAGGCTCTTTTTCTGTTCCTGGCAGGAAGAAGACAGCTGAAGGTGACCTCAAATCACATTTGACCCACCCTTGCTCTGGCTGGGGAGAACCCTGTAGGACAGTAGAAAAATTACTTTGAAGAGTACAAGGTGGGAACACTCTGTGGCTGCAGGGCCAGCACAGCACAGCTGGAGCGGCAGTGCATGGCTGTGCCATTTTGATGTGAGCATAGAAACATAAAATGACAGAATCCCGTGTTGGACCCCAAATATCAGCCAGTTCCAACCCCCTGCCATGGGCAGGGACACCTTGCAGGTGGCACCAAGCCATGTCCAGCCTGACTTTAAATGCTCCCAGGGATGGGGCAGCCACAGCTTCTCTGGGTAGCCTGTGCCAGGCCCTCACCACACTTACCTTATCTTCTTCCTAATACCCAAACTAAACCTTTTCTCTGTGGGTTTGAAACCATTCCCCTTGCCCTGTCACTCCGGACCCTTCTAAATAACCTCTCTCCATTTTTTTTTGTGCTGTCCCTTCAGGTTAGGAAGAGGGAGTTTAGTGACACTGAAGCTTCTTTTCTCCAGGCTGGGCAATCCCAATTCTCTCAGCCTTTCCTGGAGAGGTGCTCCAGTCCTCTGATCAAAATCCCAATTCTCTCAGCCTTTCCTGGAGAGGTGCTCCAATCCTCTGATCAATTTATTAGGCTGTCCCACAGGACATGGGACAAGGACAGTGACTCCATGTTGTCCATTTTACCACACAAATACAGTAACATGCAAGAATCCAGGGTATCTCTGAGGTAAAGAATCTCCTGCATGAAACCTCCTGCAGACTAATGGGGTGCACATACACATCTGCACTACTGAAATCTAATTCAGAGCAGGAAACAGAGCCTTTAATCTGGTTCTGCCTAGGCAAATCAAGTCACCAGCTGAAGTCAGTAACATTTGTCACAAAAACATCTGACTTCATGCACTCAAGCACAACAAACCCATCACATCCACCCTGGAACCAGGATTCTGTCAGACTACGGGGCTTTGCTTGCACTTATGTCTGGTTTTGTCCCAGCCCCTGAATGTTTGTTGTCCATACAAACTAAGCATTTTAATACTCCTTAATACTCACTAAGCCAAAGGAAACTAATTAACCTTGTTGCTGTGTGGAGAGCTGCATGCAAAAAGACAGAGACATAGAGAATCTAGTGAGTTAATAGCCATCATTTCCTACAAGTGGGGCTTCTCCAGTCCTCAGGAAATTTCTCTTCTGCGTGATTTACCTGAAAACATGTTTGTTTATCTGTATTGGCAGACTGGAAGGTCACAGTTCAGCTGTACTAACAAAGTTGTATGTTTAGGCATTTCAGATCAAGGATAAATGTCATTTATTACCTAGTTTCCAAGGCTTCCTTAAATGTCTCTTCTGTTTCTTATCAGCAGGGATTCAACAACAAAAGCTTTCTACTTATGTGTCATTTTACATTTAATGTGATTAGTTGTACTTATCTTGCATATTTTCTGCATCTTTAATTGAATGCTTCAAATTTGTTTGTTAAACTTAGAGGAAAATCCAAATAAACAACCCCCCTGGTTATATTTATAATACTTAATTTAAAGCATTACACTTCTTTTCTTCCTACAGATAGAGAGGGGGGGGGTTGCCAGAGTTCATACATAAAAGCCCAGAGTCTGGTCATTTCCTGGGGTGATTTATGGGATTACTTAGGACCTTTTCTTTTATTATCAAGGAATACTTCAGACTTCATGTTCAATGACCAAATAATTAAATTTTTAAATGCTTGCATGCAGCAGAGCCCAAAATCTAGGCTGCACCTGCAGGTCCTGATGCTTCTTTGCCTGTGTGTCTGCAAGCTAAAACAGGAGGTGAACTTTTCACCCCATCCCTTTCCTACTCTCACCGAAATACAAATGTCTCAGTAGACTTTAAATGGAACCCAGACCAGCAGA
Organism: Cettia cetti; assembly: GCA_013401135.1. Classification (NCBI taxonomy): domain Eukaryota; kingdom Metazoa; phylum Chordata; class Aves; order Passeriformes; family Sylviidae; genus Cettia; species Cettia cetti. The sequence continues at coordinate 41,899 of VZUI01015089.1, read as the reverse complement.
GACTCTGCAGTAGAGTAGGTCACATATTTAGCTGGCATGAAAGAACTTCTAGGCTGTCTTTCAAAGTACTTCTTTTTCCATCCCGTGACTGCTGTCTGAAGTGCACAGGCAGACTTACACAGAAAAAAACCCTCCATATCCTCAAATCACCTCTCTGAAAGCTGGAGGGAACAGGGTATGGTGCATAGCTAATGTTTTTTTCTCTTCCAGAGGCATTTAATGGTCATGTATTGTAGGCCTCTACCTCTCACAGGACTTTAAAAACATAAGAAACCCCAGTTCAACAAGTCCTAATTGCTCTGAAACACCTGATTTCCTACACAATGTCAGATACAGAGAGTCATGTCTGCCTGGAGAAGCTGTGGCTGCCCCTGGATCCCTGGAAGTGTCCAAGGCCAGGTTGGACAGGGCTTGGAGCAGCCTGGGATAGTGGAAGATGTCCCTGCCCATGGCAGGGGTTGGAACTGGATGGGCTTCAAGGTCCCTTCAAGGTCCCTTCCAACCCAAACCATTTCAGGGTTCTGTGTGGATGTCACAGTCGTCAAGATTCCAGAAGGGAGCAGGCTGCAGGTGAGCTGTGTCCCCTCACTGATCCTCTCCTGCATGCTCCAGGCAGTCCTGCTCTCAGCACACAGGTTTTTCAGAGGTACCCATGCTCTGTGCAGGAAGCTCAGACACCTACAAGGAACCAGGTCCCTAAAATTTAACCTGTAGTAACTGTAGGTACCTACATTTCCTTTTCTTACACAGTTACACACCCCTTTCCTAAATCCAGCCACCAGAAATGTAGGCATCCAATCTACCATGTTTAATTTAATTCATGCTATGCTCTATAACAGACAGGCACCCTCAGAAGGCAGCTCAAGACACCTGGGTTAAATGCTTTGTTTAAAAGGTATTGAATGGGGGACTTTATCACTCTTTGGAGACTTTCTTGCTTTCTACAACTCACTGACAGCAGGTTGTAGCCAGCTGGGGATCAGCCTCTTCTCTCTGGCAGCCAGGGGCAGGACAAGAGGACATGGCCTCAACTGCACCAGGAGAGATTCATGTTGGACATTGGGAAGAATTTCTTCACAGAAGGGGTTGTGAAGCACTGGGAGGAGCTGCTCAGAGAGGTGGTGGATTCCCCATTCCTGGTGGTGTTGAAGAAATGACTGGACATGGCACTCAGTGCTCTGGTCTGGTTGACAAGATGGTGATCAGTCAAAGGTTGGACTTGATGATCTTGGAGGTGTTTTCCAACCTAAATGATTCCATTTAAAAAAATCCAAATTTTCTTTGTTCCTCTCCTCTCTCTGCTGGAGACAGCTAACTTCTGGGTAGCTAGTGAAAAAGGAGCTGAATTCTACCCTCAGGAGCCAGGAAAGCAGCACCATGGCTCAGCAGGTGTTGTACTGATGACCATGCCACAGTATTTTGGAAAAAAGAAGACATTTGAAATTAATCTCTTTCATTGTGGCAGCAACAAAAAATCCTGTGCAACTGCTTGCAACTTCCTCAGCTCTAATCCTTTCACGGGATTTTCACTTAGATAGGCATTGGCATCTTCTGTCCAGAAATGCCTGAGAGAACACAGCTGGATTCTGAAGGTTGCCCCATTTCCACCCCTTAAAAGGCCACATTTTAGTTGTGACAGCAGTGAAACCAGTACAGCTCAGGACCTCTGGTGCAGAACTCTGAAGTACAGGTCTGTCACTGAGATTTAAGGTGCTGTCTTTTCAGATGTGGAGTTTGCAAATTCACTCAATCGAAGGGCTGGCTTTCATCAGCTTGTAAAACCATCCAAGCTGAAAGGTAATGCTGAGCGATGGCTACAAACAGTCTGAAATTGAGACGTCTCATAAATTTGGGGCAAAATGTCTGCTCACAGAACATGGCATCACTCAGCTCAGGAATCAACATCCCATCAGGTCTGGGCTATCCCATCAGGCCTGCAGCTTCCATCTCACTGACATTTTTCTCGCTTTTGGGGAGGCCACATGGCTTTCCCCTGACCCTGCATAGCCCCACAGCTCCAATCTGGTGTTTGCTGAGAACAGGTGGTGCTCACTTCCCATAACACGAGCTGCCCATATATCCTGAGTGTCAGGAACACTGTCTCTCCCTCCTTTGCCTCTGCTGCTTTCTTAAGGAACCTTTGTCAGCAGAGGGCTAACTCATGTTAGAACAGATGTGCCCCTGCTCAAGGGGGAGAAGAGGAAAGCATTTCTGTGCAGCTTTGTCTGCCTGCAGAGACATCTTTGACTGTGTGACATGCTCAGCCAAGACAGCAGCTTGTTTTCACTCTGTTCCACCCCTCCCCGCTCACCACTTTGTCCCTGTCTTTAAAAATTTGGTAGCTCATGGAGTCAGAAATTATTTTAGATAAAAGCTTTCAATCAAAACTTCCATTAATATTAAATTTAAAGGAAATATTTTTCAGTACTCTTTTTTCTAGACAGCAGAACATGCAGGCTAAAGCCTCTGTAAGACTCGGAATGCCCCATCATTAATCACAGCCCCTTCTGTCCGCAGGTCAAAGTAGCAAAACACATTAATTAAATGAATTTGTTTAAAACTGAGATGAGGCAATAAGCAGGAAGCAAATTGCAGGGAAAGCTAGTCATTAACCTGATTTCTCTCTTCCCTGCCTCCTCCACTGATGCTGTACTGACTGCAGCTTCTGCCTCTGGCAGGCTTAATGAATATTCACCATGATAAAGAGTCTGAAACAGCACATCCAAGGCAAACAGGGAGCACTGAAAAACCCTCTCTGTGTCATTTGGAGGATCTCTGCGGACATTCTGGCTTCACTGATCATCCCTAAGCCTTTTTGGGATTAAAAAGCCCATTTAATCTTTCTCTTTTTTTTTTTTTTCTGAAAAACAAAACAAACCAAAAAACTCAATCCCACAAAAAAACCCAAAGTGAATAAAATCCATCATCAGCATAATAAGATGACAGAAATAGAACTGAGAGACAGAAAAACTGTTTAATCAGAACAAAACTGAACCAGTTTAACTATCACTCAGCCAAACAACCCCAACCATCTCTAATGACTTTGTCAAATTGGAGTATTAAACAAAACCCCAAATAACTCTCACCCTCTGTCCTCCCATCTCTTTGACCTGTTCCGCATTAATGAACCAGGAGGAATGAACAAAATAGAAACTTGTCCCCACCAAGGAGCCTGTGGCTTTAATCCAGTGCTTGGGTTTAAAGTCAGTACCATTAAAGAGGGTAATTATAGCACACATGTGGGAGATTTGTAACCCCCCACTGCTCCAACATCCAGGCACAAAGCGGGGGGGCACGGAGGTCACTTCCAGCTCACACTGTCCACGCTGACACTAACAATTAATTTAAATAGAGATTATTTACCTCATTATAAAAAACCAATCTTACATGGCTGCATTAAAGGAATTGTCTCAGCTATCAAATAGCTCTGCCAGCATACTTTGAGATATGTGAAAGCATAATTTGATTTGCTTGCTACCACAGCCTGCTGTGGCCAGAGCACAGCCCAGGGTAAATGGCTTCTGGCAGCTGCTGAGGGAGCACACGGAGCATGGGCTCTGCAACTCCTCTCACTCTTCTTTGGCTAAAAGACGCTTTTCTTCCCATAAAATATCGACCTTTTTCAGGTAATATCCTCCTACTGCTGTACTTGTGTCCAGTCCTGCTTCCACAGGTTGAATTTTAACCCTTTCCTCCCCAAACTGAGCGTTAATCTGCTGCATCCCTGAGACTGCATGTGCACACATCCAGGATGCTCCTTATCATCTCTTTAGCTCTAATTAAATGTTGGACCTGGGGGGATGCAGCATTTAATGTTTGCATCACATGAAGAGCTGATTGGAGAGACATTACTCCTGCAATGCAAAAAAAAAATAAATAAAAAAAAAATTGGGGGTTATTTCCCTATGTCTGCAAGCTCACAGTGTCTGTTTTTAAGAGTTCATCGATGAAAACAGACCTCTCTCCTGAAAAAAAAAAAAAAATCCCAAAATCCAAACCCTACCCAACCAATCAAAAAAACCAAAAAAACCCTCCGAAATAATTTTCATCTTATAAGTGTGTTTTTAATGCAGTATGGGCAGTTACAGCACCAGCCGTTCTGCCCTTGTTTTAATGCAAACAGTAAGGTAAAGAGCAGTGAATAGCGCAGGAAAACTGAAATGGGAGCTGGGGAGCTGCTCCGCCCTTCAGAACCTGGGAAGGGTGTGGGCAGTGGCTGAGGACAATGCTCCCCTGAGGATCTGTGGTGGGTTGGTCTCGATACCACAAAGGAAAGGCTTTTCTTTCATGTTAAACCAGGTGCTGTGTAGCCTAAATGCCCTAATTTAATGTCCTTAAATGCCCTAAACTGAGTGACTAAAGCAGCAAGCAGCTACCCAGACCTCTGCTGAAGGCTGATTTTAGGAGAGATTGGTAACACATCCCAAAAAGGTGGACTTTGAGTCAGATCTTTAAAGATTTTTGAGCTTTGTGGCTCACATCTTTTGTGTGTGACCAGGGTTGGGGATGGCACTCGAACCGTTTTCAGGAGGCTGTTGCTGTGGGTGGGGTTTGCCTCTGTTACATAAGGACGTGAAATATTGTAAAGAGAGCAGGAGTCACTGCAGAAGACAAAGCTCTGAATTTCGGGAGGATAAAACATGTCTGTGCACTGCTTAAGCTACATCATGGAAAGCCAATTCTGGTTACTGTCTTCTGTCAAATTTAAATAAAAAAATAATTTTATTCTAACATCCAAGCCCTTTAATGTGAGAGACAACAGGCTCACTGAGCATCATAAATCCTGCTGTGGAGGTGAAGAGGAGGAAGCATTTCCTGGCTGCTGCTGGAGCCTGTAACAGTGCCCTGCAGCCAGCCAGCCCCTCCTCCCCTTGCTCTCTGCTGGATGAGCTGTTGAACTGAAGCCAAAGCACAGACGTGTGTTCTTTCCAGGCATCTCCTGCCACTGGAGGCCACTCTGCTTCTATGGGGTGATACAGAATCCACCCGGACTCCTGCCTACAGCCTCCTTCTACCTCAGTGCCCATCTCAAAGCCTGGCTGTGATTGATCCCCAAAGAAGGAAAATTTCAGGTTACTTAACAGGAAGACAAGATTAAATGTTCTAGGATTGGATTTCTATTTACAAGGGCCTGGAGTGGCAGGACAAGAGGAATGGCTTCAAACTGACAGAGAATAGGTTTGGATTAGATATTAGAGAAAAAAATCCTTTACTGTGAAGGTGGGGAGACCTGGCACAGGGTGCCCAGAGCAGCTGTGGCTGCCCCATCCCTGGAGGTGTCCAAGGCCAGGCTGGATGGAGCTCTGAACAGCCTGGGACAGTGGAAGGTGTCCCTGCCTGTGGCAGGGGGGATGGAAGCAAGAGCTTTAAGGTCCTTTCCAAGCCAGGCCATTCCATGATTCTGGGATTCTGTTTTCCTGGACAGCCTTAGATTGGTTTTGTTTGTGCCCATCCTGGGGAGTGAACACTGCTAAGAGAATTGACTTGAATTCAGTCTCTCCCTCCTGCTCCCCCTCAACAAAACTTTATCAATTACAAATCTCTACAGCTCTGAAAACCTTCCACAGGCACCCTTACCTGAGCACAGTGCATATTCCTGCAGGTGCCCAAATGGCAGAGTCCAGCACAGCTCCCAAAATCAAGTGGGGTAGGCAAGAGAGAATCCCCACTACTTAACTGAGCACAATTAATAGAAAGACAGTAACTATGGAAACTTGAAGCATCAATTTTAGCCTTTCAAGGCAGAATCTAATTTTAGCCAACTAATTGGGTGCTTGAAGTGGTAGTGAAAGAAAAAGGGACACATTTTTGTCAGTGATCTTAGAGGCATCTATTTTAAACATGAATGAGTGTGTGAGCTTCACCATTTTGAGAGGCTAGGAGTAATGGAGCAGGGATACATGAGAAATGGTCTTAGAGACAATTTTTTTCTTTCTTTTTTCATCATCTGTGTTTAGCTTACAGATTTCAACCATTCCTCCTGGGCTCCACCCCAGTAGCCCAACCCACTGCAATCTCCAGTCCAGATGATTACAGGGTAAAGATTTCTGCTTGGATATTCTTTAAAAAACCCCAAACACACAAAGCTTCAGACAGTGGGAAATGCAGTTCCTTGTCTCTCAGAGGCTGGAGATGGCTCTGAACCTCAGAGCTGACACCTGTTCCTGGCTCCCTCTGGCTCTGATCTCAAATAAAGGGATAATTTTACCAGTAGTTTATAGATGAAACCTGAAACTGGTCTTTTGTCTATGAAGGGGAGGAAAGGGTACTATTAATGTTTAATTTAGTTTGATTGTGTTATCCTCAACAGATTTCATAATATTAAAAGTAAACTATATCATACAAGTACACAAAATTCATTTAGACCTACAAAATCCTTTAGCTGACCTACTTTGACTAGTTCATCACTAAACCTCTGCAAACTTCTCCTCTTCTGAAAGCCAATTAACTAAATACTAACCAATGTCTATTTTGATTCTCTCCAACGTGGCTGTTAGCCAGCAACCTGCCCTAAAAGACATCTGTCACTGTAATACCTTCCACAAAATGGGGCTGTAAAACTGAAGACATCAAAGGCCTCAAAACAGACTCTGGCAGTCACAGCACTCTTTCCCTTCCACAATATATATATGTCATATTAGCAGCTTCCTATCATCTCCTGTTAGCATCACATCCCACTATTATCCCTTTCTACTGATATGGGATGAATGGAGCTAATAATATTCCACATCAGTTAAAAAGTAATCTTAATTAAATGTGATGACTAAGTGCTAATACAATATGATAAGCCCCCTGGATAAGCACGCTACATAATTTCTCTCTTTTTCAGAATCCTTTAAACATTCTTCGAGAAGAAAATGGAGGTGACCTTGCAAAGGCTCCCCACATCCCTGCTGCTCCTGCTGCAGAGAGTTTTGGTCTTTTGAGTGCTTGCAAGGCCCACATTTGGAGGATTTTTTCTCAAGTTGTAGGTAAATCCAGGTGTTATGAACATTGAGAGTTATCTGGGCCTATAACTCTTTAAAGCAGGTTTCTTGGTGCTGATAAGATTAACGTTTCTGACTGCTCTGTAGGTCTGGACCTACTGGATCACAGAGCCAAACCTGTTTGTCTTCTGCTGCAGCTAAAGGTGTCCTCTCAAAACTGAGCCATATGATGAATTTGTTTTTCAAAGCACTTTTGTAAGCACTTTTTTCTGCATGCAAATCTATCAAATATCAAACCCCAGCTCTGGATGGTTGTTAAAATCCCACTTAAATGTGATTATGAACCTCCTAACTTGGTCAGTGCTTTTTTTCTACTTGGCCACACAAACTGAAATCACAAACTGCTCTGTGGTGTGCTGTAAAGGCCACGTAATACTGAAACAAAATAAACTTAACAAAGAGATAACTTGAAGGGGGATGATACACAGCTAGGGAATATTAAGGTGTGTTTACCTAAGTAAAGCTAAGATCAAATTCAGCAGTTGCTCAAAATGGATTTTGAAAAGGCACTTTAACAGTTGCAGCTGCCTTTGTGACTTCTCTCTTAGACTACACCTTCTTAAATATTCATCAGAGGGTGAGTATTAATTCTGGAAGGCACTTTGAAGTCTTACACACAAAAAGTGGGTAGAGCTCTCTCACTTCGCTATAACCATTTCAGAATAGACCACTCATAATCCCAGTGTAACAGTTTGTAAATTATATGCTTTGTTATTTCAATATTTTGATTTTAGTTTTATAGCCCCAGTCATTCTTTAAGCCAAGAATTGTTCCCTCAATGGAACAATTGGAGAAATGGTTCAGACTTGTCCTTCCACATAAAATGATGTTTTACATTATATGCAGACAGTGCTCATTTGTTAATGAACTCTCTTTTAAGAAAGGCTCAAATAGTTGTAGTAAAACATCCAAAACCTATTTATTTAATATTCCTGTCATTTCACTTTTCTGAAGGAAATATTAAAAATGGAAGCACTGGCTTGATATGAACAGGAAGATGAAATCTGGGAAATTAATTATTACACATAGATTGTAATGGGTATAAAATGGGCATCTGAGAGCAAAGAAGGGGAAATTAACTTTGTTTCCACATTATTGCTTAATGGAGGCTGACTTAGGAAAAAATCCTACCCTGGTTAAATTGGAGAAAATTTCTTTTACCTGTGATCCCTTTAAATGAATAGGCAGGGAAAAAATCAAGGACAGACTGTATCTGGATTGATAGCATAGTTATTTTCCTTCCAGGAAATGTGTCATATGCTCAGGTAACTAGGACAAGCTGCCAAAGAATAGAAACATTTAAAAGATCTTAGTGTTCATAAAGGCTAAAAGGTGATGTTATTGCTTCTTGAATCTTCACTTCAAAAGGAAATTTAATTTTCCATCTGGTGGAATTCACATGTAGAATATTTTAAAACTATTTTAACACTGAATTAAACTTTACACTTTCATTTTCCTGTTGTAATTGTGTGTATTATACGTGTCCATGTTAATATAAAACTGGGTCATTTGTTTTGAGTTTCCACAATTCTTGAGGTGGTGACTGACTTTAAAATTTTACACATCAGAGTCCATTTTCCCAGCATCTTTTTCAATCCCACCACCACCAGGTCACATGATGGAGGAAAGGGCTTCGTACATCATCAGCTCTGTATCTGGAAGTAGCTGAGTGGGTGCTGTCACAGAAGTTTTAGGGTTGGAAGGCGCCTCTGGAGACATCCAACCCCCCTGCCAAGGCAGGGGCACCTGGAGCAGGTAACACAGGAAGGTGTCCAGGTGGGGTTGGAATGTCTCCAGAGAGGGAAATTCCCTGACCTCCACGAGCAGCCTGTCTCACTGTTCTGCCACCTTCATGTAATTAAGTTCTTCCTCATGTTGAGCTGGAATTTCTTGTGTTTTAGTTTATGGCCATTGCTCCTTGTCCTCTCACTGGGCACCACTGAAAAGAGTCTGGTACCATCCTCTGACATACAATATATAATATATAATAATAATAATATCTCCCTTGGAGATATTATTATGCATTAATGAGATCCCCTCTCAGTCTTCTCCAGACTAAACAGGCCCAGCTTCTGCAGTCTCTCCTTATCAAAGTGATGCTCCAGACCCCTCATCATCTTTGTGGCCTCCACTGGACCCTCCCCAATGGCTCCTTGCCTCTCTTGGACTGTGGAGTCAGGTCTCAGCTTCTGTGTCTGAGCTGGCAACTCTTCATTGCAAAGGTGTGAGACCAGCATGTGTCAGAAGGGGAGCACAAAGTCAAAAATGCTTCATCCTCAAACTGTGCAACCTGACAGCTCCGGAAAAGGGGATTTCTTCAGCTATTTCAATATATTCCCTCACTGGAAAGGGAAGCGGGGGTGGGGAAAAAGACAAATTGTGCAGCCAAATGCCAGTTACCTGGACAGCAGCAAGAGCTGCCATTCATTAATCCTGATGTGCCTGGCCCCACTAAGCACTAGGTGTAAATGGCTGCAACCCTTAAACTGCTTCATATGCTCTCTATGATCCACAACTGCAGCACCAAACATCACTTAAATGTATTCCCTTTCCACCAGACTTGAAGAAGAAATAGCTTGGGGTAGCCAGCGGAAACACAGACCATGACAACAAGGAGAAAAAAGCTCTATTTATATCTCTTCCTGCTGACACATGGAATAGCACACACTTCATTCAAGCATACACGCAGCTGCTCAGTGGCTGGAATTTCTGCAGCGGCTTCGAGGCTCGAGGAAGTGCAGTCAAAGCAGATATTCTCTGTACCGAGGAGGAAAGACAGCAAAAGGATGCTTTGAAATGCTCTGGTTAATCTAGTTCGTTCTACTCACCAGGGAGGCACACAATTTGGTATTCAAAAACATGTGTGCATATCTCCTGAAACTAGCACGAATATTTAATACCTCTTCTTGCAAAAACAAGATAATCATGCCTGCAGATCTTCCACAAGCAGCTATGGACCATTTTTGCCTCAGCAATAATCCAATTTGCATCTCTAGTGAAACAACTCAGCGAACAGACAAACAGATTTTTATCTCTGTGCTTGAGCAGACCTGCCAATTGCTTAAAGTGACAGTCTTCAGGCAGGGACAATACCTAGAGAGAGGACAAATATTTAGGCTCAAGAGCAAATACCAGAGAGGTACTCTTCATCAGGAACTGTAGGGACAGGACAAGGGGAATGGATTCAAACTGCAATAGAGGAAATTTAGGTTACAGGAGAAATTCTTCCCTGTGAGGGTGGGCAGCCCTGGCACAGGGTGCCCAGAGAAGCTGTGGCTGCACCTGGATCCCTGGAAGTGTCCAAAGTCAGGCTGGACAGGGCTTGGAGCAGCCTGGGACCGTAGAAAATGTCCCTGCCCATGGCAGGGGTTTGGAACTGGATGATCTTAAAGGTCCCTTCCAACCCAAACTATTCTGTGACTCTAAGCTTCTGCTGGCATGAGCCACACAGCTTTTAGTATCTGAGAGAATCAATTAACAAAAATTAAATTTGACAGCTTTACCTTTTTTTTTTTTCAGGGACCAGAGCTTTTTCTTGCCACATATTTTTTAGAGATACAAACGCAACTTAAAAAAAGAAGTGAGAGGGAAAGCCAACAATATGACAACAAAACAACTGTTTGCAACTACTGAAAATATTGTGTTAATTGCTCAACTGCTCTCTTCAGGGCCTGAGACTTTCACCAAAATATACCAGGCGGTGCTAATGAGGTGGCTTCACCTTTATTAAGGAAGTTCAGATAAACTCATTAATCCATGGACAGAGTAGGAATCTTCTGTCTCTCCTTCCACCCAAACTCTCCTGTTTGTACAAATATGTCTGCAACTGCATCCAAACCTGCAGAGCTTTCTTAAGGCAAAACCCACTCTTCCCCCTCTATAAATAACTTAGGAATCAGTTCCTTCTCCTCCCAAATATCCCTCCCACTCCTGCCCGCAGCTTGGATTTCATGCTTGTCTTCAGAAGCCAGAGTGAATCACCCATTTCCTGCCTCCTAATCCTCACTCTATCACAAAGCTCTGCAGGTTTTTTGCTGCTCCTCCAGGTAATTCTGCTTTGGGCTCAGTAAGAAAAGCTACATTAAGATAGAAAAACGCTGAGCAGGTGGCACTACTGCAGTCTAATACACAGAGAAAGGAATCAAGCTTGCTCCCTCGTGGCTGTTGTATTTTAAACACAAGTAAATAATGGAAGAGCATAAATTACAGCCTGGGTTTTCTCATGTAGCTTTCCATGTGGGATTTTAGTGTCTCCAGTTTTTGCAAGGTGGAATCATGTCATACCCATTCAACCTTAACAGGTCACTTTATTTAAAAAGTATCAGCAGTTTTGTGAGAATGTCAGGTTTCACATGGGAATAAAGAAATCCCAAACATTAAAAAAGTGAATTTTGGCTATTAACACACCAGAAAGCAAGCAAAAGGAAGTCACTTGAGGCTTAAGCTTTGAATGTTTGGGATTGGCAGCACAGGACTGACCCAATGCAATTTCATGGTCTGTTTATCCATCCTGTTCTCTACACCATCATGCATTTAATAACAGGTGCTTTCCCTTACCCAGGCATCTGTGACAAACAGAACATGCTGCAGAGAAAACAACTGCCTTCATAAATCTAATTCCAGTCAATGAAGAGCTCGTGTCTGAGAATCACAGAACTGCATAATCAATAATCATGGTCTGCAAGACAGAGAAATATCTTCCGATGGCTTCCTTCAAAGCTGTGCACCAGATTCTGGATTCTTTTTCAGTATTTCAGGATTATGCAGCTTCCCTAAAGGCTGTGTGGACCAACACTGTTATCCTGCATAACTCTATCTGGCACTTGACCTGAATATGTTTCTCCCGATTAGGCAGTGACATTCTCATCTGGAAACTCTGTTTGTACATTCAAATTGTTGTCTCAGCATAAAGGTGTGCTGGAGTTATTCTGAAAACCCAGATGTGTGACACTGCCTGTATTTCAAAAACTTCAGTTATTAGCATGATTTGGAAGCTTTCACCTCCAGATTCCAGATTCTGCTGCCCCTAATTTCTCCCAGCACTCGTGTGATGAAGAGATGAGTCTCTGCCAAATGGTGCCAACCTCAGCAGAGAAAGAAAGATTTATTAACACCTAAATATGAATTAGCCAGTGGCTAGCCTGGATTCTTGCAGGTCAGAAATGAAGCAGGTCTGCAAAGGTGGTGGAATTTCTACCCAGCACCTCTTCTTTGTAGCAAACAGGAGACCTCACTGCCAGGTGAAACAATTTGTTCCCTTTCACAGGAAACTAAATTGACCTCAACACCCAAATATTCCACTTATCTCAATTCATGTTGCATATTTGGCACAAGAACTGCACAGTCTCAGATCACATCTTCTGTATGAAAAAAAAAACCCACAAAAAACCCCTGCAACAGCTGCCACTTTACAGATCAAATAAAGGGCATTCAAAACAAAATCATCTCTTGTCTCCTCAGTTCCCCTGGGAAAGTAGGACTTTGTATCCAGACCAGAAAGCCAAAACCTCAGCATATGGCAGAGCAGAAAGCAAGTTCTGCTCCACAAGAACTATTATTTGCCAGTTCCAAGAGTAATACACTGAGTATCTGAGCTGACCTTAACTGTTAATCTAACACAGGATGTGAGTAGTTGTGCTCCCAAAAGTCAAAAAATGTTCACAAAAATTAATAGCACAGAATTAAAACAGCTCCACTTTTTACCAATAATTACTCTGAAGTGCAAAATGTCCAGCTCTCTCATTTTGTGCATGCTACATGATGGCTGCTAGAGTTTTTGAAGGCTCAAAAGCTGTTCCAGCATTGCATAATCACAGAATTAAACAAAATCAAATGTATAATCTCTATGGCTTTAGAAAAAGCTGGGGCAAGGGAGGGAAGGAAGAAAAAAATAATCACAACTCTAATGATGCAGAAAAAACACATAAGAAGTTTAATTTTTTTAAAGTTAGATGATCTTTAACTACTGAGCTCTGTACATGGGGTTGGTAATAATTACTTTTCAAGGATCTTCTCAAGTATAATGCTTTACACAGCTCAAAGGAAAGGTTATTGCCATGAACTCAGAAAGGCAGAGCAAATATTTAATTACAGTTTTCTCCAGCTCCCAGGCTGTACCTCAACAGTAGAACCCAATGCAATCTTGCCCACTTTAGCCAGAATCCATCAGCATATTACCTCAGTCCCAAGCAGCAGTATCAAAGACTGATGAAATGTTTGGGGAAAACAAACAAACAAACAAACAAACAAACAAACAAACAAACAAAAAACTAACAAAAACCCTTTGGCTTTCTAGGCACTGCATATCATTTTGGAAAGACATCAACTAGGCTGGGTGATTGAGCTAAAAATAAAATTTAAAAATTGGGATCTCCAATTTAGAGTCTCCTCACCACAACTTCAGCATATTTGTTTTTTAACAGGAGCAGGTGCAAGGTAAGAGGATGACTGGTCAGTCCATGTAAGAAGAATCACTTGCCTGAGCAGCCTAACTTTCCATGGAAAGCACTGAATAAGCAATAATGGAAGATTTTCCCTCACTTCCAGGGCTCCAGTTGGCCCCATACCCCCTACACCTGCTTCTAGGGTATGATATGAGGATTTTTCTCTGGGCTTCCTATCTTTCCAAATAAATGGCAATTCAGTGGCATTGGGTGCTATTTAGATGTCTAGTTCCTCTACTGTCTGCATATATCAATACATTTTTTCAAGTCCTAATGCCCTTAAGCACTTACTCCCAGAAATGCCTCCTAAAAGCTAAGGCAAAGACAGACAGATAGTTTTGTGTGACAGGACAGAGTCCTGGCATCACAGTCAGGAAATACCGCCCTGGGCAGGTCACTTTGTCCTCAGATGGTGGAAATAGCTGACATTTTTATCAATGGGTTGCCAATGGTGATTTTCAGCTTACCCACAAATTTTAATAGGATTATTTAGTTTTGAATTTGCTTCCTAATTGTAATGAAAATAACATTTCCCTTTTTTCACACACTCTGTTCACAGTGGTATTACTGCATCTGATGGCCATTGCATTTCAGTAGTTTCATGAACAGTGGAAAGAGTCAAGCTCTGTTTTGACTCCAACTTGCTCTCAGAAACATTCTTAGAGGGTGTGAGAAGGGGAGGAAGAACACAAAGGAGTTCTCCCTTCTTTATTGAGAATATGTTCAGGGAACACTGCAGCCACATGCAAGAGTGACTGCCTACTGGGATAAATTCCAAATAACAGACTCTCATGGTTAGTGGGTTTCTTCCCCACAGCCTGCACTTGCCCACCAGCCATCAAACATTAATATACCACTGGGTCACGTTCTCCCATCCAGTATTGCTGCTCTTCAGCATTACTGATTACATTGCAGCTGGCAGCACAATCCATCTGAAATGGAATTGGTCATTGATCAGGCTGCCCAGATGGCAGCTGAATGCCTGGCAGCTCTTTGTGGTGAGGATATCTGCTGAGGCAGTCTGGGTCTGCAAAATCACGCCATGGGTGTCCTCTTCATCCTACATTTCCACATTACCACATGGATTCTTGTACCTTGTTCATTTAAGACTGGATAGCTCCTGTATCCACACTTGGAATAATTTTTTCCTATATCCAGTATCACTGCTGGTCCTTTCCAGCAAAGGGCAAAAATTATAGTCATGGGTCTGGGTATTTTCACTTCCAGCTGCAAAACAGCATTTCCAGGAGTGATCACAAAACTACTTGAATAACAATGAAAAGGAACTTGGTGAACATAGTTCAGCTGACCTCTTTAATTACCTGCTCAAGGAAATGACTAATTAAATGTAACACATCACTTCTCTCCACCAGAACTTGCCTGAGCTCACAAGTTCATGTGACCAACTGGGATTCTGTCATTGACAGCACAGGAGACTAAAGGTCCACCAAAAAGTCATTCTTTTCCCCCCTGATTTTTAGTTTCTTATTTGTCTAACTTGTTCCAGCATAGCTGTAACTCATCTGCATTTCATCTGTAATTTCTAAATTTGATGTATCGAGTCCTGCAGTTCCATATTCTTCAAGCAGATTTCTATTCAATATTCTAGTTCATAAATACACTTCAGACCCAACAAATTTTAGAAGAAATAATATTTTCAGGGGGTTACTATACTTCTCAACCCTCTTATCAAATACTTTATTATTCTTAGGTATTGTATCTCTTTCATTGTTTGTGCTTTACTTACTCAGATAATGAAAGACCTTATATTTCTTTGCTTTTCATCATCTGTTCTGATCAACTCTACAACAAGATCAGTTCTCCTTTCCTCTTTCTCCCTTGTTTTCACAAGTCTGATCCTCTACAAGCACGACAGTCCTTTGTTCTGAACATGCAGTTCCACACATTGAGCCCATGGTGAACCCCTTTTGTGCCAGTTGGAGTTCTCAGCAGCAGCTAATTGAGTTGAAAATTGAGCCTACACAAGCCTCTTCAGGCAGAGCAGCTCCCTGAACCAGCTTATTCTATAGTCAGGGGGGATTTGATAGAGGACTGCAATATATGTCAGGAACTAAAAGAAAAAGCAAAACAAAAAATCCCAAGATTTCATACGATAGCCTGGATTAGAAGAGACCTTAAACCTCATCTCATTCCAAACCCATGCCGTGGGCAGGGACATCTCCACTGCAGCAGGTTGCTCCAAGCCCCATCCAACCTGGCCTTGAACACTTCCAGGAAGAGACCTAGAGAGGTAAAAGCTGACAGGGAACTACATAAAGCCATTCATTTAGTACATATAATTTCCCTGAAATGCATGCAAGCTCTTCCTAAAGTTGAAACACAGCTCTTTCAAGAAATTAAAATTACTTGCAGGTAGGACTACAGACATCAGGACAGAAATCAGTTTCCTATGTTTTCTTCAAACTGGTTTGTGAAGCTTCTTTCCATCATCCACCAAGGAAGGAAAAAAAAAAAAAAGGAACAGCAGCAAAAATCTGTCATGCTCATGGCATGATATCTGTGCATTGCAGACTAGGGATTTGTATTCTGGTTTCCTAGCAACTCTGAAGGCCAATTCAGCAGTGGTTTTATGCTGAGCACCAGTTACAGGATTGCTTCAGCTCTTCTCACAGCCTTCAGAATCTTTAACTGCCTTCTTCTCTCCTTTAATGCACAAGTAAAGTGCAATCTGAGGCTGACTGGTAGATAAGTAACACTTACGATTTACTTTTACCTACATTCCATCCTCTGATGATTTTTTATTCCCCAAGAAAAAAATGATGAAGAGCTCTTAAACTAGTATTTAATCAAATTGGTCAGGGGAAATGAACAAATGGAAAGGAGAATCTGCAGATTAAAATGAAGCTATCATCAAAGAAGATCAAAGCCAGAGCTGACCTCACATCATAGCTATGAAGGACCCAGATGCAGTTTCTGCAATGTCTGTTACAAAAACTTGCCATTTGTGAATGGTAAAAGGAGAAAAAGCAGGCAAAAATAACGAGGCTAATTCTAGACCTTGATGAGCTCTGAGCTTTTAAAATGATACTTGGCATATAATTTCAAGATTCATAAAAATGCATCAAGACACAAACACTGGGAGCATCAGGATTTATGGCTGGGAATATATTTTCCACTGAGAACAGCTCCAAAGCTGGCAGAAATGCTCGGAGCTTTCCATCATGCTGTCTGGCCAACATGCCTCAGAGAAGATCAGAAGTTGACCTGCATGGGTTTAGTCTGCACAACCCACTGGCCTCCCTGCTGGGGCTGCCAATTAGTTTCAGTTGTGATAGTGTTTTCTGCAATGTGGCAAGTTGCCAGTGGGGAACTGGATTAAGATCACCAAATTACTTTGCCTGTCAGCCCAGAAGGAGTGCAGTTCTCTTTTCCATTTACAGGTCTTCTGGATAGGTTCAGCTGCAGTTTGGAAGCCTGTGCACCAGGATGGATGCACTGATTTACAGTGTGGACCAACAGAAATGTGCTTTGTTCTGTCTCCAGACTTCACTGCTGAAAATAGTTTTATTGTCTAACTGCACCTGCGTTCTTCAGAGGGGAAAAGGCAGGGACCCAGAGCAGTCACCAGCATGTGTGCTCCTGGAGAAACTCTGGCACCTTTCCTGCCCCACAGAAAACCAGTTCAGTTAAAAGCAAAAGGTGATGTTCCTCATGGTGCTTTATTTCTCCTAACTGAAGTCTGGGAATAAATGAAGCAGATAATCTGGCACTAATGTTATTAATTTATTTTAATTCTTTGGTTTGCAGCTACGCATGTGGGAGACTCTGCTATCTACTTAGCATAAATTTGCAGCAAGATAATAATCTACTGGGAACAGGTAATTTTCCCTGTGAAGAGATGACATTATACATGGTAACTAGAGAGAAAAAATCACCTGGAAACTGAATCAGCAGGGTGGTGCTGGCCCACTCCTCTTCCTGATAGTCGGTGCATGCTGCAGTCCCAGGGTTTTTGAAAGAATTTATCCTCTCCATGTGACTGAAGACATTTGACTCCAGGCATTTGGAAAGGACATCTTTACCATGAGAAACTGTCTGTTTATATTGTCAGAGGTGACAACAGGAGAGGTCTGAAATGGAACAGTGTGGACAATTCGGCTGCTATAGTCATTAATTATGACCACTTCACACTACTATGGGTGTGCATGTTGATTTACCACTGAAAGGACAGTCCCTTGCTCCTGGGAGCATACTGGGTCACAGCAGGATCCTCAGCAGGAGACAGTGAAAAGCAGAGAACAGGAGGGAGGAGAATTTACCACTGCAAATCCTGCGATGCATTTAATGCGTAGTGTTCCTTGGTAAAGAAAATTCCAGTTTGGATTTTGGTCCTTAAAAGCAAAGTTATAAGGTCTACACACAGGGTTTGAAGGAAAGTTGGGGGAGGAATTGTTTGTTCTGCATTTTTCAGGATTATGATAATATGTTAATATTTATTTTGCCATTTTTCACTCACTGTCTTAGGTCAAATTTTCTTTCATTTTATTCTGTCTTAAAACATTCTTCCTTTAAACTCAGCTAGCACATTCAAGGGATGATGTGCAACAAAAATATCAGAAAATTCAATCAAAGGAAATAAAGAAGGCTCATGGCTTTCCTGATTGTTTGTAAGTGTAGTCTGTGTTCTGGATTTTCAAGTGTCTCTCAATGCATTAAAAATCTGCATATGAGAAAACTGCTGAAATTACTTGAAGATCAGAGCTTGCATCTTGGAAATAACTGTTCCTTTTCCCAAGGTTTGAATAATTTAGCCTGAATATGCTATCTAAAGCCCAGGCACTAGGCCAAGGAGGTGTGGTTACAGGATAAGAAGGAGTAACCTGAGGCAAAATCCCTTGGCCAGCTCAAGTAACTACAGGGACAAAGGCAGAGAGGAGAGGGCAAAGGACCTCTCTTCGCTCTTAATTGTCTAAGTGAGCCTAAGGAGATTAGCTGCACAATTAGGGATCTAATTAGTGCCACTCCCAGCCAAGACAGCAGCCTGCTTTCCCTGTGCTTCAGTATTATACACCTGAGGTCTGACCTGGAAATGGAGTTTGAACTCCCTCTGCAGCCCCTCAAATCCCACCTCACTTCGTGCTACAGGATAGCACACACACAAGAGAGTCTGTGCATCCACTGGCACAGCATTTGCCGGCCAGGAAACAAATCTTGCTTTTTCAAAGACTCCTCTTCAGGACAGCCCAAAAAGAAGCCATGCAAGGCAGGCATGAGACAGAACTGGGATACAAACAGCAAATCGTAGAGGGCTTGGGGTGGAAGGGACCTTAAAGCTCACTTAGTTCCAACCCCCTGCCATGGGCAGGACCACCTTCCACTACCCCAGGCTGCTCCAAGCCCCATCCAGCCTGGCCTTGAACACTTCCAGGGATCCAGAGGCAGCCACAGCTTCTCTGGGCAACTCGTGTCAGTACCTCACCACATGCACAGGGAGAATTTCATCTTAACATCCAACCTAAACCTACTCTCGTTAAGTTTGAAGCCAATCCCCTTTGCCCTGTCACACCCCCCCCCCCATTCTTTTGAAACATTTGTCCACTTCCTAGTAACCAACTCAATAAAATATAAAAATTTTAATTTTGTCATATTCAAACCACTCTCAGTCAGTTCTGTTTTAGCTCCAGTCTCCACAGCTTTGTTGTGGGATGACCTGCTGCTGTTAACTGGTTTGTTCTGGTCACCTCTTGGTATCTGACCCCAGCACTGCCACACTGAGTGGAGACATCCAGGCTGCACCAAGTCTCCTGCTTTATCCACCTGTGCAAACAGAGGCAGCACACTCTTTTTCTCAGCATAAACACATAGGAACAATTTCCACAAGACCAAGGGTTTCTGGCATGGTTTTTTTCCTTCCTAATCAACCCATTTATTTTGCTAGTTGCGTGTGCATGCTATGAGGGGATGCTTTTAGGGATGGCTGACTGTAATTATATAAGACAAGAGCAGAGAAGCTGCATTCAGATTCATTTCCTCCAAAGCCAGAACCTTGATTTTCTGAGAATTAAATCCCCATAATGAAGGGGAAGCCTTTGTGTGGTGCTATTGCTGTTTTACATCTCTCATTACACCCTCCAAATGCACACAAGCAATGAACAAATGATTTCAGGGTTTAGCTCTCAAAGTAAAATCAGCATCTCTGGGTCAATGATACATAAATAGCCAGAATGTGCTGGGGAAACATGCACATAGTGCTTTCTCTGCCTTGTGCAGCCCTGCTCTGTTCTGGAGTCTCAACAAAACCAGGGTACAGTCAAGAGATCAGAGAGGTTCACAAGAGAGAATCATCATTACAGAATGATGATTGGAGGGCTTGGGTTGGAGGGGACCTTAAAGATCACCCAGATCCCAACCCCTTGCCATGGGCAGGGACACCTTCCACTATCCCAGGATGCTCCAAGCTCCATCCAACCTGGCCTTGGACACTTTCAAGGATGGGGATTCACAATTGCCCTGGGCAACTTTTGCCAGCACCTCACCACATGCTCAAGGAAAGAATTTCTTCCTAATATCTAATCTAAACCTACTCTGTCATCGTGAAGCCATTCCCCCTTGTCCTGTCACTGTGCTCTTGTAGGAAATCTCTGTCCAGTGGCCCAGAGGAGCAGCAAGCAGCCTCTGCCTGCCTCCTTAAAAGCAGGGCTTGGGAGCTGCTAAAGGTCAGACTTCACAGACAAAGGGCCTGTGAGCACTGCAGTGAAACAGGAGGGCTGAAGCAATTACTGCACAGTGCTCTGGAAGCCCTGACCTAATGGACTCTGCATGGCTCAGCAGGCTGGAAAGGGGGAAGAAAGGGAAAAGGGAAGGAAAAGCCCCAAAACAGTCTCACAGTGCTGCTATTCTTCATTCACTCCTGCTGCAGGGAGAGCATTTTGAGCCAGGTGGATGCTGATCCACATCCCCCCAGAGCACTCTGCAATAAGAGTAATTTTAATTTCCCTGTTTTTCCTCTTTTTAAACCAGGATAATGAACACGTCCTTTCCCTCGTGTTCCCAGACTTTGTCTGCCCTGCTCATGTCAGTGGCAAGTTCCTTAAGGCAAGGCTTGTCTTTTGCTGTTTGTCTGGGCTTTGTGCAGCACCATCTGACCTGAGAGGCACTGCCACACTGCAACATTAACAGCAGACGCTGAAGCAAGGCCTGGTTACAAAAATAAACACATGAAAAATACATTTATGACCCTTGTGTACAGCAAAGTGCTGCACACAGGCAGACATCCATTAAGAGAAGATTCAATATTACAGAGTGGTCTGGACTCCCTCAACCTCTTTTCTTCTTCTACCACTTCCAGTATAAATACATCCCAGATCAGAATTTCTTAGGATTACTTAGAAACATCCTTATTTTATCCATCTATTTTCTATCAGATAGTGAATTGTAAATTGCAAGAGATAACAGGGTTAAACTTTATCTGGGATCATAAATACCACAGGTCATTTTAACATTTACTTAAGTATATTTTCTTTAAAAAAAACCTAAACAGAATAAAATTAAGCCCACAGCAGTAGAGAAAGAGATAAAAAACAACCCCTAACCATGCACACAAAAGTGAGGCGCAACAGGGAAAAAAATAAAGCAGCTGTAACCTCAAGTGGAAACAATTTGATTACCATCAATTCCCTGAAGTACTGGCTAGATAAATACTTGTTTAGTTTATAAGTTCTGACAAGATCACAACCCAAGGTAGTACAGTGGCAAGGGAGTGATTTTTCTTTTTATTTATTGAAACTGCTGAGAAAATAATAAAGACAGGAATCAAAATCCATGTCTTCTGTGTAGCAACAAAATATTACCAGTAGGCAGACAAGTCAAACTCACTGGTATTTTTATGAAGACCACAAAAAAGCATGTGCCTAGAGCAACAGACAGTGAAAAAGTTGCTTAGATTTGAAAATCTGACTTTATTACATTTATAAAATAATTTCCTACCAGATGTCTAAGAAGTAATCACATCATCTGGCAAATGTTATATTTGCCCCCCCCCCTTTTATTTTTTTGCTCATTTATGAGAAAAATTTTATTTTTTAAGTGCAAATTTAACCTCCATTTTGAGGAAGCAAAAAGTTTATTATAGGAAAGGATGAATTAGGTAGACCAGGAGTTATTGCTATTAAACTTTCTCCCGGTCCCTGAATATAGAAATTATAGCCAGATAAACAGCTTATGTAAAATCTCTGTATCACTTCTTAAAATGATGAAGTCTGGAGCTGCAGCAGCTTTTGCCCACAGTTTCAGACTTTCTTCATGTTGTTCAGTCACAGAAAACCTCCAGCCTTTTGCTCCTTTTACTCTTATTTCATTCCTGGTTTCAGAAATTTTGCAGGTCCCCTGGGTTATTTACATCTCAGCTGGAGCTATCAGTCCTGCCTTTAAGAAACTTGCATTGGAACAATCACCCCATGTGGGGATGAGAAATTGGACTTGATCTCCAGTTGGGAAAATTCAACAACTGGCTCCAGTCAGGGACAAATGTGGCCCTAATGCAGATGGAAGGATGCACATACACAGGGACTGGACTGAATAATGAGTTGCACAAATGCATTCTGGGCCTGCTGAGAAAGGGAAATTCTTCTCACAAATATTTGCAGCAGGTGAAATCAACAATTATCCATAGCACATGAAGACATGAACTCTTCCAAGACCATTCTCTTTGACAGACAAGATAACACAAAGTCTTATTCAAATATATGAAGTCAAAGAGACCACACAATTCAGAAGTTTCCAGCACTAGCCTTATCCAGATTCTGATGAGTCCTATCCTTTCTTCCTTACACTGAGCCTTCAGGGACTAAGGTATTAAATCTCTCACCTGTGTCATCTCATTTACTTGGTACACCCTTCTGAAAAATAATGGACCCCTTGATAAAGATCACAAACACTATTTCAGGTCAGTCATGAGGGTTTTGCAGCTAAAAGGAAAATAAATTAACAGAAAGTAAATTTCACTTTAGCCAAGTCATGACTGCAGTTTCTGTATAATATCATCTATCATCCCCCTCCTCTCTTTGCTCACTCAGCTGAACAGAAATCTAAACTAACCTATTAATTTACCCAGTCCTGGCTCCAAATATTGACAGCCCAAAGTGCTGGTTCAACCACAGTTTGGATGGGGTGAGGCAGATGAGTTCGTGGTCATAACAGTCATCAGCTTTTTAAAAATAATGATCAGTGTGTCAAGTTGCATCTGTCATAAAAATATGTATTTTTGACATGTTCTTTTGAAAAAGTCCTTTTGATTTCAAAATGCTTTTCTTCAGTCCAAGTAGCATTTGAAATTCTCAGTCCTTTCCAGCTTCCATCAGGCTGTCAAAATGAGAAGCATTTATCCCTGAAAAATTCTTAGTTCAGTATGAAATATTGAAAAGGTGATGTGGGGCCAAGCTGGTGACCTACATTTCAACATTCCTGAAATAACAATGCAGAGGGGAGACAGTGGACAGATGAGCAAGAAGACACCAAAGTCATTAGATTAAAGGAAAAAAATAAGAAAAATTAGAAAGAGAGAGGCACATACTTGGCAAACCAGATAGGTAACAAGAAATGAGTGAAAATGGAGTAAACAGAAATGGAAAGCCAAAAAGCAGGAGGCATGCAGGGAGTGTCCTGGGAATAAAGTGTTCCGGTGGTAGGAGCAAAACTGAGGGCTGTACATCATGTTGAAGGTCTCGGAAGCTAGCTGGAATTGACTTGAGAATTCAGTGACCAAAATCTAAATGTAAAATAAAAGAAAAGGATTTATCCTCATATAGCCCTTGCAGATTATTTCTATTTCAGTTTAGGTCGTTGCACTGCATCCACACAAGTAAGCTGGCTTGATTCCCTTCCCCAGACTCCACTGAGCTGATAGATGCTGCAGCTTCAAATAATTACTTCAGTGTGCTTTAAGGGCATGATTTTTTCCATGATCCAAGAGGCTGTGAACCAAATCTCTGATACTTTTCTATGAAGTCTTAGGAACTGCTTAGGACCTTCATTTCGGGAATTTATTAAATCACTGATTTGAAGACTAATTTTCATGAGAAACATAAATAACTAGGCTGCTCTGTATTTCCCCTATTCTGTTCTTTAAAATATTACACATATTATCACAGTGTTTCTGAGACCACTAAAGATAAGAATTTTATGGCTGATATTTGGCTTTCTACATATTTCTGATTTTGAAGGCTGGAATAATGAAATTCCATAGAAAAGTGGTTATTAATTTAAAAAATAGAGAGAGGCTGTAGATATGCACAGCTGCATTTTCTAGCTCCTTCCATTTTAAAAAGCTGCAGCATTCTGCAACAAACCAAGAACCCAGTTTGGTATTCTGGGTTGCTAATTAGTTATTATCTTTTATAGCTCTAATCAATGAACTGCTAAAGCTAAACCAGAGTGGTGCTGTTATTCGTAAATTAACCTTTAACAGTCTCAAAGAAACAGCACTTTCAGCACCTGCACATTCTTTGCAGTGACTGCTTGATGAGTCTTAATCACACCCTTTTTCTGTAGATGAGGAAGGTCATTTGAAGAAGGAGAATAGAAATTCACTGACATTTTAGGAAGAAATTGTCCTCTACTTACAGCCACAGTATAGAGCTGTATCATATGAAATGTGTTACAACTTAAATCCCATCTGAGTTATTTTCTTGGGCTCTTTCTCTTTAAACTGGATTTTTAGAAGTCTAATTCAGCTGCCAAGAGCTTTGTGACAGTACTGTGCGAGCCTCCTGTAATGCCTGCCTGATTTCAAGACCAGTGTCTGTTCTAACACTGAGAGTCAATCTCCCCTCACACTCCTCATTCCTCCTGTGCTGATGCTACACGGACTCCAAGATGCAGACAATGTCACATGGTTATTCCATGAAAAGAACAACTGCAGTGCAGCTTCCTGTGCCCCTCATCACAATCTACTGCCCAACCCCAGGGTGCCAATATTCTTTCCAGTGATCTGTGCTCAGCAGTCACTTAAAAATCGACACTGTGCCATTCCCAAGGCTATCTGCCTCCGTTACCTTCTGGCATCTCTTCCAATTGTTTCTCTCTACCAGATCCTCTGTGCTCACCTTTCTATACAAGATTTTTGCTGGTCTCCCCTTTCATGCCCTTAGGGTTTCTCTGCTCAAATCTCTTCTCCTTGCACTATCATCCTGTATCTCATCTGGGCCATTCTCACAGTTTCAATGGAATTAAGTATTTCTTTCAGATATAATATTCTTATTTAGGTAAGATTTACTTGCTTGACTTCCAAATTGGTCTGTGAAACATAGAATTGGGAATGCTACAACTAACAGTGGATAATCATAATGATTGCTTTCCCTATCAAGGCATTTGGACATTTTCCTTAAAATCCACACAAGAGCTTCTGTCCTTTCTTCACAGTTTCCCCACAGTCATTCTGTTTACAACACCCTACCCCAAACCAGCAGTACAAACATCACTAGGAAGACTGACTTTACCTTTCAGGAAATTTTGCTTATTTGACATATTAACAGTTGCTTCACATTTAGTTTTCTGAATTCATAACTTTTGCTCCATATCATGCCTCATCAGTAGACCTTGTCTGCATTCCAGGTGATTGCAGCAGGAACCTTCCTCTGAGAGCAATACAAATTTGTTGCAGAGAAAGTGTAGTTCCCAGTGTAAACCCAGGACAGTCTAGGAGCATGTGCACAAGGAATATCCCTAGCTAGCATGGCACACGTGAGAAGGTCACAGGCAGGAAGTAATAAACAGCAGGAAAAATGGAATAAAACCAGGAAAGCTGTGAGACACACAAATTTCAGAGGACAAATGCTGAAAGATTCAGATTTAGGGTGATGAGATGCGAAGAGCTTTGTATAAAGGGACCTTATTCATCATCTTGTTCCACCCCCCTGCCATGGGACACTTTCCACTGTCCCAGGCCGCTCCAAGCCCTGTCCAACCTGTCCTTGGACACTTCCAGGGATGGGGCAGCCACAGCTGCTCTGGAAAACCTGGGCCAGGGCCTCCCCACTCTCTCAGAGAAAAATTTCTTCCTGCAGTGCTTCTAACCAATCCAAGATTGTCTGTCTGGTGTCCTTCTGTCCTTGGGAGAGCCCAGGCAGTGCAGACAGGCTCTGTTAAAATAATTGCACTGCGTCCAACTCTGGGGCCTTGGCACAGGAGGGACATTGACCTGTTGGAACTTTAAAAACAGTGTTACCACCTCTCCTCCCCAGCTAATTCCCTGAGAAAAGGAAAAGAAATAGCAGATATATTTAGAAGAATGTTACCACAGCAAAATCCAAAGAACAAAATTAGTGTATTTTAGGATGGCATTTGCCTAGGCAATCTTAATTCAGTCTCTTGTGCATATTTATAAGGGTAGACATTGAAATCCTAATTTCTTGAAAGTCCATGAGCTATTTGACATGGACTTCAGAGATGCCAGTATTTCACCCACAGCTTCACCTACACACTTACAAATTTCAGATGCAGATTTTCTCATGAGATCCTTTCATCTTTCACAGAGCTGTCTGAATTAAAGTTTTTTATTTTCCCCTCTGTACATACAGTGTGGCCCAGTGCCTTATTTACTGCAAACATATAAAGTCTACATTGAATACAGGACTTGAAATTTCTCATGACTGTTTTTCATCACAAATCCTTATTGTTCTCCTGAGTCCTACATGTGCTATGAAAGCATCTTCTGACTGCTTTTGTGAAGCATTTGCATTACACCAGTTCTGTTTTGTAGATTGGAACCAGCAGCACAGAGAAATACACATAGATTTGTCTAATGCCTACTAACTCTAAGCTCTGAATTATTCATAAGCCTGATTTATTCAGAAATCGTCAGTGTTTTATGTCTAGAGCAAAATTTCTGTTCATCTTAGTTTCTGTTATGAGCTCTCACCATTTTTTGCCAATCAAGCTCCATTTATCCTGAGTTAGTTTTCAAAAAAACAGAGTTCACTCAGATTAGTGGTCATCTAAAGTCTGTTAGAATTGCCAAAACTGCCAAAGGACATAGAACAGAAAAAAGAAATCTGTCTTGATTCCCTGATCTCACTATATAGCACGTGGGGGGACAAACAAGATGCCCCAGAGAGCTAAACTCAAAGCCGAGTTTGAACCCTCTTGTCCCACCTCTCCCAGAAGTTTCCCCAAACCTACAATTGGTTGGACTGGCGCCTAGGAAGATGCAAACACAATTTTTAAAAATGCCATATTCAGATTCAGTGTTCTTTGCATGGATGAAATATTCAATAAAGCCAACAGGAATGCTGTCAATCAAATAAGGACCAGGTTTTCCTCGGGCAACACATATTTGCTGAAAAATGTGTGATGATGTTCGAGTTCAGCTATACATTAGGAATTAAGGATTTACTGATTTAACACTTCACTTGTTATCACAGGTCTTGAACTTAAACCAGAAAAGGAAAGAAGTACTGAAAGAGATATCTCTGGGAAACTACAGGCAGAATTCTAAAGCAGTGGTAGTAATTTGCTAAATAATAATTTAATTTAAATAGTAATTTGTGGTATAGTGAGGCTACAAAAGCTAGCACAACCATTAATCCTGGGATTTCTCCATGAAACACCTGTTTGCTATTCAGGATCAGGGACATCTAAAGCCCTTGGTTAAAAAGAGAGGAGAATAATATTATCTGAAACCCACTATGAAAAAAAAAAGAAAAAACGTCTAATTAATGTAGTATCAGGGTTTCTAATCCCTTGGAAGTGGACAAAGACAAAACAAAATAATCTTCTTTGTGCTGGCATGCATTCATTGCACAAGTGCCTCGTAAGTCATGGAAGGAAGCAGCAATAAGAGCCAAGGGTTACTGCTGCTCAGACAAAGAGATGTTCAGGTTCCCAAAGGAAGTCTGAAATTTTAAGACCCAAAAAAGAATAGCAAGCAGGACTCCAGAGAGTGGAACAGGGCCCTGGATGGAACTGGACCTCCTCAGGTGACAGAGCCATCCTACCTTAGCACTTACATTCAGGTGCTTGGAAATTGGCAGTACCAGCAAGGAAACATCTGGGAGAATGTTTGTATCCATATTGAACTGGGTATAAGGCAATACACTGAGTGCTCAGTCAAGGATGATCAGAGCAGCCAAAGGCCTGAGGGAAGCCCTTGCAAAGGTTAGAGTGTTCTTG
The DNA here is from genome assembly GCA_013401135.1 of Cettia cetti. Lineage (NCBI taxonomy): Eukaryota > Metazoa > Chordata > Aves > Passeriformes > Sylviidae > Cettia > Cettia cetti. The sequence continues at coordinate 14,343 of VZUI01015089.1, read as the reverse complement.
TGACATTTTCAAATGCAGGCTCAACAGTCACACCCCCTTCACATTCTGCAAAGGCTGTGTCTTCCTGCAAAGCCTGCAGCAGGAGGAAGGGCACACAAACCCCAGGTGATCATAGCCTAGGGCCCCATTATACATTAAATTCATTTCCAAATCTGTTTCTGTAAACAGCCCTTCTGCAACACTAGTACAGGTTTTGCTAGACACCATTAATTTGTGGATGTTGTAACTGCAATTGCAAATCCTCAGGTTGTTCCTCAACCCTTTATCCAGGTGAAATTCCCATTTAAATAGAAAGAAAGGTTTGCACCAAATCACATTAAATGAGTTAATTATCATTTTTAGTGCAGGAGACCCCACTTCCCAGCATTTGAGCTGCCTCTGTGACATGAGCATCACTCCTCATTTGAATTCCTGACTGGCAGTGCTCACAGAGCTGCCATGCAGGGCTCACCACCCTACACAGGGCATCCACTGATTTTACAGCTTTGTTTGGAAATGGCTGAAAACAGTGACTGACTGCTCCTCTACATCTCTATATTATTCCTGCTCCAAAATAAAAATTGAGAATTTCTTTTTGTCTGCACTGCAAAACATCCAGGTGATATTTTTTCCTTAAACTCCATGAGAACCTTCTGCCAATTCTTATTGACTGCTGTGAAGTTGTCAGTGACAGAGTAAATTAAGCTACATTCTAAACCATGCTTTTTGTCATTATTTTGACAAATAAATAACATTTTCGTTTCCGTCATCATGTATTAGTGAATGAAAATAGCTAGCAAAAAATTAGGTCTGATTTCACCACAGAAAAGTAAAATGAGAAGAGACATTCAAAGAGGCTTACTGGCTTTGTAAAAATAACAAAGGGAGAACTGATAAGCTCCTAGCCCTGTTTTACTGTTCTTTTGAAACAGAGGGCAAACCAGCTCTGGAATACACACACCTGAATACACACATCAGAACTGAACCATTATTCCATTATTCCATTACACAAACCAGTAACCTCCAAAAGCAGGGTGAAAGCTGGGATCAGGGACTCTTATCTCCAGTGCCCATCTGAGACTCAGTAAAGAATAAAGATGTATTCTATGCTTTATTGTTACACTCTATTTAGATCCCACAGATTAATTTACAAGAACTTTATATCCAGATCACAGAACGTTCTGAGTTGGAAGGGACCCAGAAGGATCATCAAGTCCAGCTCTTAAGTGAATGGCTCAGATCTCCTACAGGGACTAAGCCCAAACCTTGGGGTCATTGGCACAGTGCTTTGACCAGCTGAGCTCATCTGAAGACCTTCACTCAGAGATATAAAACAGAGGAAAAAGTAAATAGCAGCATTAGGAGGTTAACTAATGCAATTAACATCAGTTCTTTACAAATACTCTGGATTTTCACGTCCTTACCTGCTGTAGCACTGGAGACTGTTGGCCACTGCTGATCAGGCCCTGCTGGTCCTCCACGCAGGACTCCTGCCTCCTCCATATGCACAGCACTGGGCAAACAAATATCACAGTTGGATTACACAGTTCCCTTCTGCCCTGGACTTCACAGCATTTCCCTTTCCTGCTACTCTTCAAAGTTCCTAACTATTCATCATTGTGCAGCTACTCCTACAGTACTGCATGATCTTAGCAGCATGAGAAGCAGCTGATTTGACTTGCAAAAAATACCTTTGATTATTTACTAAAACCCAGTTGTGGAACAATTTATAAAACAAACACACCTGCAGGACACTTTGCTCTCATTGACTGGGAGTCACTAACAAGGAAGTGACACATCTTTGCTGTTAGGATGTAGCAACATTAGACAAATTATTAAAAAGTTCATGGAGTTAGTTCTGAGCTACTGTCATTATGCCATTTTAACAAATCCCACCTTCCTGGGTTACTGCACATTTCCTGTGAGCAATTCAGGAAGAAAAATGCATTTTCTCAAATGCAAAAACTAATACAGCAAATTTTGCTGCGTCACGTCATGAGCACTGGGCATCAAAAGCACCAATTTGCACCTTACATGGAAGGAAAAGAAAACATCTGCTGTTTTTAATACAAAACTAAGTACAATATTTACATGTTGTTTCTTAAGAGAAACAGGATGCCGTGACTGTGTCCCTGTTTCTGCTCACTGGTTTCACACCCCTTTCACACTCCCAGCTGAACCTAAGGGCCAGTTTCATTCAAGTGTGGCAGACATCAAGGGCACCGAATTTCTACCAGTTTCATGAAAAATCAGCATTTTTTGAAAACCATCAACTAGGCAAGGCACAAGATTTCAGGTAAGGACAGGGGCTGCTGATGTGAGGGAGCAGAGGAACATGTACAATTTCCCAGAAAGGCCCCATTAGACTTGTGGGATTAAAATAAGCTCTTACTTTTCATTAATTGTTCAAGAAGCTTCAGATAAGATCTTGTACTTTGTACAGATAGGAATGAGGATCCACAAGAGCATGCCTGACTCAGGACCAGCAGAGAAGGTGCTCAGGTAGGCAGAATTCCTTCTTCAGGATCCTGCTCCCCAGACAGTTCATTGATTTTGCAGTTATGGATTACAAAAAAAATTTAAAGTCACAGCAGGAATATAAAAGAAAGAAATCAGCTTGCCTAGTAGGCCACAAAGTCAAGCTTGCTCTGTCTTCCTTTACTTCTGGTCCTTGAGGTTTAGATTCCTTTTCACACAGCATCTCAAAGTCACCTGGGGAGTCACTCTGTGTCCTCACTCACATGAAGCACAGTGTGACTCTGAATTTAGGATTTCAATCTCATAAAGACCCTTCAGCCCTGTGAATAATGGATACAGGCACAGCACCACTGCACCAACAGCTTTGAGAAGCCCATACAATCCTGCACTTTGTGATGCCACTAGGAATGACTGCAGCCTCACAACTGCATCTAGCCTGTACAGGAATCTTATTAATAACATCAGATTACACCTGAAGATAGAACCAGTATTCCAGTCTGCTCAGGGAGAGTAAAAATACTGTTTGATTTAGGCTTTACAGATGCAATTTTAGGATAATTCTCTTTTTCCAAGTGTACTGAGTAGTAAATTATAGCAGAGACTGCTTGTGGTATTAAGCAGCAGATGTTCAAAGATGCCTAAAGAGATTTGGACAAAAGCCTCACTTTTCCTTCTTTGAAAATCCATCTCACATCTTCAAAAAGTCCTTTCAACTGTATTAATCTTCTTGATTGTGCCATGTGGTTAATAAACCTACTGCAGGAGCAGCTACTTTATGGTAATGAGAAAAAGAAGATGGAAATGCAGACTGCCTATTGAAAAATCAGCACTGATGATTACAGGGAGCTTTACAATAAACAAAAAGTATATAATGACAATTGAATGATTCAATAATTGGAACAATTATGCCTTGGCAGTCAATGGATACAAAAGCAGAAGGTAAAAAGAAAGAAAAGCACAGCTCCACAGCAGTGCAATAATAGCAGAAGATGCAAGCCAGACTGAATCTGTAGCATGTGGTGATTGGAAGTGACAGCAGCAGAACTCAGGTGCTTTGCATCTCAGCATAGATACCATCACTCTAGGGCATCAGAAGAAACTTTGTCCTTTTCACAGAGGAAAAAGACAGAATTCCCCTTCTCTGGAAAACCCCACACATACCTTTGCATTCCTGCCCTCAGGGACGCAGAGTAGCGCCAGTCCGGATTGGGGTGTTTTGGCTGTAGAAACAAAAGCCCAGGACAATGCTGTTAGTGTCAGTAAAACGTGCTAAAAAAGCATCTGCATCTGGCTAATTTTGTCAGAAAATACTATATGGATATACTCAATTTTTGTGAATTGCCAAATCTTTCTACAAATCTAAAGAAAGTTTCAAATGGGCACGCAGGGAGTGTCGCTGCAATAAACTTGCCTGCATGCCAAGGCCTTTGGCTAGAGATGATCTCTGTGGAACAACATTTACTGCTGCAAACTGGTGGAAAGTTATTTCATACATTCATCAACATTCTAGGCATAGGATTAAAAAACACATCAGAAATACAGAAAATGCATTTTTGTTTACCTGATAAGGTGAGGAAACTCAGACTCATGTACTGAATATATGTATAAATGTGGCTCCCTGTGAGGGGGACGTGGGGCAGTGAGGTTTCTGCTGGAATTCAGTGTACTGCAGAGGACTGCAATGCATGGTATCAGATTTGCAGACTGCAGCAAGTCTTTTATTAAGGACAGACATGTCCATAATACCAAAACCTATTAGATTCTCCATATTCATGAGAGGGCATAAAAAGTAGAAGGGGAAAATAGCCAGCAATACCCTTTGACCAACAAACCTCAGCATATGCTGGTGTGCTGCAGCATGACTTGCTAAATAAGGAGATAATTAAGAAATCCTCCATTGATCAAAAATTGCTCCAGAAAATAGTTTTCACGTTGTCAGGGGACCGTCACTGTAATTTTCAACTACTGCCAATGAGTGCAAGTTCAGGTCCTTTAAAATTAAGCCCTGAGGACATACCAAGGTTATTTCTCAGGATACTAAAACGTTCTGTAGGTGATAGTGTAGTGAATGCTTAAGTTCAGGCACTGGAATTCAAAGACAGAACTTATATCCAAAAACGTAATGGACTACATTCATTCCTGATGTGTCTTGCACAGTGCCAATCACACAAATAATAAATGACAGTAATGGTTTAATTCTCTTCAAATTATTGGAGTCAGATCAGAAATGAATTTGACCCCATTACTTGAAAGAGAAAAAGAAAGTGTTGAATGTTCTGAATTATTTAAAGCCAACTCTGTCTTTCCTCTTGAGGTTTGGCTTATGCTTTTTGCTGGATCAATAGGTTTTATTCAAACAAAAATGGAGCAATTACATTGCAACTTACATTGCTCTATCACCACACTTCCCAGGTCCAGCATCACTCAAGTCTGAGATGCCCTTGGATGATGAACATACGAGTATTCTTTATGGTCTGAGTTACACAAAAAGGAGGAGGCTGCTGTTTGCAACCACACATTAAACATCTGTGCTAGCAATTTCCTTCCCATTTAGCCCCCCGTTCTCTGTCATGCTCAGGTTCTGCTGAGTTTAGCAGAAAGTGGTTTGACAAGAAGCCCATTATGCATGGTTCTAGTCTTTTCTTATTAATTCCATTTTGGCCCCAGTCCCAGGGATGTCAAAGCAACTCTAAAGGCAACCACATAGTAACAGTCAATGAGAGAGGATAGAGAACAACACACACTGATCAGATCCTCTCCTGAGTTTGCCTTTCTTGAGTATGAAGGGTGCTGACACCAGAAGATTTGTCTTTTCTTCTGCTGGGTTTTTTGGTTTTTTTGTTTTTTTTTTTTTAATAGCAGGGGAACTGCTGGACTTTTGCTCTCTTTTGCAATTGGAGGGGTGCAGATTGCTAACTGGTACAGGCTTGTGGGCAATGTGAGGAGGAGCCTTACCACAGTCCCAGGCAAAACACAGATAAAGGGAGATGGATGACATGAAAGCACTGAAAAAGTCTGACACGAGTTGGGTAGGTGTGAGAAAAGAGGAAAACGACCACTCACTCACAGTACATAGATTTTTGATTTTCAAATGAGAGCTTTCCAACTCTTGGCTAGATGACAAAAATCCATGTTGTGTTTGCAATGGGACATCAGACCTTAAATGAGTGATGATGGCAGGAGAAACTCATCAGTTAGAAATTAAATATTTTTCCAATTCACATGCATGGACCAAGGCTTCTCATGCCAATATAAGAGAAATTGGGGAACTGGTATTTTCAAGGGTTACTATCCAGAAGCTGTGGCATCTTGTGGCTATTCCCAAACAGGTCTTTCTTTCCTATGACTCTTTAGCTAGGGCTGCAGTGCTGTTCCCAGAGGAACAGAAGAAGGAAGGAGGGAACAGGATGAGAAAAATCTACTCTGGAGGTGGAATTATTGCCACAGTTGACTGTCAGGGGCTGGGTTTTTTTTAACTGTGAAAAAAATCAATATCTGTGACTTCTTTTCAAAGTCATCACAGGAAGAAGCAGAGCATGAAGCAGTTGGGCAGCAGTTTGCCTAAGTGCAGACCTATTTTCACCCAGTTTTACCATGTGCTTGCTGCTTCACTGGGTATTTTCAGAGCTCAGCAAGAGGCATATTTGTCCCATACTTGTGTTACCAAAGGTCAGTATCCTGCAACTGACAAAATCAGTGAAATTTCTATTTTGTCAGCATAACTGGCTTCTCTTTTTGTTCTGCTACAGGCTGTAATTCTTTCCGTTTCTCTGGCCATAAGTGAGAAGTTGTTTCAATACATCTCTAAATGAGACTGGACTACAAAAGCAATAAAGCATGACTGCTAACAGAAGCTGAGCACAGCAGAAGCTATTCAGTAATATCTCTCCCCAGCTCAGATGCAGCATTGCTGCTTCTTAGAAATGCACCAGGAATTCCCAGTCTACAAGCCTTGGCTGGTTTATATCTCTGTCAGTGAACAGTCCACCCTCACCAGGCCACTCCCTGAAATCTGCCACCCGGCCAGGTGTGTCCCACAGCACGGAGTCACTGTGCCAGGGCACCCTCTCAAAGACAGCTGAGTCCTCAGGGGCCAGGGGCTGCACAGCAGCTCCCAGTGGGCTCCTCTGCGAGGTCCCATCACAGACTGGGCTGTGAGGTGTGCAGAGTGTCCCAAACCAACACCACCAGGACCAGGCACAGCTGAGCAGGAGGTGTGAGTACAGAGAGGGAGCACAAAGGAATACAGGCTCTGAAGGGGTCTGGATGCTTCCCAGTTGTAAATCCCCACATCCTCACTACGTCACACAATGCTGATGGAGACAATATTGTTCCTTTAACCTCCCCAGCTCATGACAAGATTCTGTTTATCACAATCCAGCACATTCTACTAGGCTGAAGTTAATTTTAGCTTGCCATTTCCCTCAGAGATTTTTGGAAGTCCTGTAGCAAATCCAGAAGTCCTGTCAGTAGGTGAAAGAAATCCCATGATCCAGCACAGAAGTAATCCAACATTCCCTTTTTCCCCCATCAGCTGCTTTTTCTGATTCAGTTACAGCACACATCATCATAGTGTGAGAAGAGCCAAAATCTATCCAGGTGCCTACAAAAGTCACTGCACCAGGTGAGCATCTCAGTTCGCTCCTGCTGCTTCTTCCAGGCACCAGGCTCACATTCTGCCAACCACATAACCACAGGCATTAGTGTTACTAGTCAAAAAAAAAACCAGCCCCATTGGGAAATCTGATAATGTGAATGTATAATGCAAAGCAGAGCCATCTTAGGAGCAAGAAAGCTCATGCAAAATGTCACAGAGTCGTTTTCAAGTGGTTAACTGAAGAATTGTTTCATTGGTTTCTGGAGAGTACATTTAGTTGAAAATGTATCGTTACAGACATTTTCCTCAGCTCTCCTTTTTTATCTAATACTGTAAGAATTTCTCCCTGGGGTAGGAGAATTTTCTAATTTTTAAAAATATTGTCCTGATCCCACATTCAATGGATCAATGCAAACACTACCTTTCGCTCCAGTGCTTGCTAGAACAAAACCTGCTTGAGGTAGAGAAGCATGAATCAAATATTTACAAACAGTTACCAGATGCTGAGACTCCTAAAAACATCCTGCCTCATTCTGATTTCCACACAGATGCACAACAGAATGACATAAGATATATTTATCAAATGTATCTGCTTTGAAGCAATAAAAAAGCCTTTTAGAACATCTGACCACACAAGGGTCTGCTTATTTTCCAGTGAGGCAATGCTGACAGGTGTGAGGAAACACAGGCTTCTATTTCTGCTTTCCTTCTGTAAATGTTTAGAATTAAATTGATGTGAAGAACAGACTATTTAAATACATGTTTATCATCCAAGAAATCAAAAAGGAAACTGGAAAGGAGTGTAATTCAAAAGCCCAAAGTCTGGGAGTGTTCATTTTCATTCCTAACTCTGAGAAAACTGAGGTGAAGGGAAGAGACAAGTGCTTCTGTAAAGTACATTTAATGAGTTCCAAGAGAAGGAAAACACCTCTGCTTAATCTTGGATGCAGATTTCTGCTGGCACAGCAGAATCCAAGCTCCTGACTGCCCTGAAGCACAGAGCACTGTCCCTGCTTAGCCGAGCAGGTTAAGACACTGCCATTAAACAAAAGAACAAACATTTATAGTTAACCTTTTCAATGTCAGCAGAATTTCTTAAAGGCTTAAGTTCTTGAACTGAGATTGTAAGACATTCCACCATTAATACCTCTAAATCCTCTGAGAGAAATCTCCTGGAGAGACTGCTACCAACAATGCTGTGGGGTTACTAGGTTTAGACACTTCAAAACATGCTTGCATTTAAAGCAGTATCAAAATGTGTTCAACTCAAGCTTTGCTTTCTTTTTTCCATGTGTTTAGCAAGCTGGTTTTGAAGTGAAAAATACAGAGAAAGAGGCAGAAGTAGAGCAAACAGCTGTAAAGCTCCAATGGATCTCCTGGTCTTACCACCATCAATATGCAGGTTTTTTCACTTTCTTTAAAAGTGTCCATCGAGCAACACGCTCTATTTCTGACCATCACTTGAAGCATCATATTTTTTCATCCACATGTGTCAGCATACAAAAAAGGGTACAAGGAAATGTATAATAGAAAAGCGTTTGTGTTTAGTTCTATCAAGAATCCTGACTGCCCACTCCTCATTAAGAATGTGCCAGGCTGCCTTCTGGGACAGAAAACTCCTGTTAAAACATTTTGGTTTGGTTGTTATTTCCTGCGTTGAAGGGAAAAGGCTGTCATGAGATGCAAGACACAAGAAATGAGCTTAACTGCTCAGGATGTAAGAACAAAACAGGAATGATGAAAAGAAAAACCAAGGAGCAGACACTACCCAGACATCATTCAGCATCTTCACAGGAATATGTGGAAACAGACTCCAGACTAAAGCCTTCCTGAAAATGACAGATCATCACTGCGGCAGTGCCCAGTCACAAAATCACAACTTCACACACAACCTCATTCGAAAGACAGGAGCCCAGGCTGCCCCCAGTCCACACAGTACCAGAAATGAAGCCACAGTATTTTTTTTATCCCTTTATTTTGCCTCCACTGCCTGCCTGGTCCCTCTGCAGTAGTTATCTGATGAGAGAGCAATATCCATTAACCCTGCACTGCTACCCTTATCACCAGCCCCCTGACAGCAATAACTGTGTCCAAGATTTTCTCTGCAGCTGCATTAGTACATTTCTTCTTTTACAAAACACCCTTGGCCTGAGTCATACTTATAAATCCATAAAGGACTGTGCAGGCAAGCAGGGTGAGCACAGAAGCAGTGGCTATCTTGCAGAAACAAGCTTCCATTCCACCATCACAACACTGGCAGTAAAAAAGGAACAGCCACATAGGAGTCAGAACTTGACCAGGTACAGAAAAGCCCCTACCTAACCTTATTGCACTTGTTTGCACTTCCACTGTATCCTTCTAATGACCCAATAAAGTCAGTCACAACTTAGTGTAATTATTAGCATCTTTGACCTCATCAGCAAATATGAAAAGAACTACGACTTATTAACCCATTTATTACTGAGATTAATCCCAAATAACTTGGAAATATTTTTCCTCTCACTGTATAAACAATATTTTTTTAAACATTAGCCACTGTAAAAATGTAAACCCCTAGGTATGATTATCTGTGCATAGCAAACCCATTCACCTGGTCCCATCCTCATCAATGAAAAACGAGTAAAAAATCCATTTCCAAAAACTGTGTGGAAGAAAAAAAAGAAAGGACCTGTTCTCATTATCCAAAAGTAACACACAGCTCAGAGACTGACTTTGTAAATTGGTGCAAGGACAATACTGCCTTGTTATGCCTCACAAGTGAAGGCACAGGCTCTTAAAGGCTGATTCAAAGTTCACTTTAACTAGAAAGAGAAACAGTTCCCTGAAAATCTAATAATACAAAGATCATTATCCTTAAAATGTAGAATTCAGTGTTGCTAAGCAATTGATGGCATCTTCAGTGCAAATGCTGAGCTTGAAACAGGAGGAAGACGTGACTTTTAGTACGTAATTAGCTAGGAACTAGTAATTAGTGAATGTCATTACATTCAGCCATTTCCTCAAGTGCATATGGCCTTGATACATCTTCATTGAATGTCCTACACAGGGCAGGTTAAGAAGCAGAGACCTGAGAAAAGAACTTGTGATGAGTAAAATTTGTCAGAACTTCACCTCTGTTTAAATCATACAAAATGAGTTGAATAATTGATTCCCATTTTTGATGACAACTCCACACAGGCAGCATTCATTAGCTTGTTCTATACATTTCTCTGTTTTTGTACTCCAGGTTTGGGCTGGCTTTGCTGCCACTGCATGATCTGCAAAACTTGCTAATTCCTTGCATTCAAAATGTGATAGGAATCTCTTTGTTAAACTGATTTCCTACTCATCTTGCATCCAAAGTGAAGCCATTTTCAGTTAGTGCTTTTCTTCTTGCACACCCTCCCATCCCAAAAAATCAGCTATAAAGTGTGTATTTCACTCTTTGATTCATCAGCATACATGCTTACAGAGCATCCCTCATATTCCCTCCTATATCAAACACATTCCAGGCATTTTATTACACTCAGAAAAATTTTAAGATACAAAAACTGCAGAGAAAGAGAAAACATACTTTCTCTGTACCATGTCACCATGATTTACAGAAAAACAGTGCATTAATTTTAAATGGATTAATGTTGAATGGATGTTCATTACTCTCTAAACGGATTTTTATGGAAGACTTGCTGGCCCTTAAGATATGGGCATCTGTGCTCAACAAAAAGCAGTTGCTAAAGATGCTAGCATCTTCATATGTGAAAAAGTAGAAATAAATAGATAAATGAGTTCTATTTCTGTGGCAAGAATACACAAGGCAGGCCCCTTTCTATCCCACCACTTACTTCCCCTGACTTTCCCCCGTCTGGGGCATAGCACACATTAATGCACAAACTGATCTTACACCTGCCACAGTTATGGGACAGAAACAACACACAGTAATGGCAATATTTTTCTTTTGTGCACCAGAATTCGTGTCTCCTGTGAGTGCTTCTGAGTTCAGTCCCAACATGTGTAAAAAGGAAACCCTACAAATCATGCAAACCACACACCAGCTGCAGGCTTCCTGCATGCCAGCATAAAGCAACCATTAATTCTTCACTGTGGGAAAATATTGCAAAGGTTAACACATGGCTGGTCAAACCATAGGTATTAAACAATTTTCAACAGCAACCCAGCAGGTTCGAAGTTGTCACTCTGCAACTTAATGTTGGTGACTTGCTGTAATTCTCTGCAAAGATGTCACTGGGTTGTCACAGGCATGAAATGCAGCACTGGGTAGAACAAACATTATCAGAGGAAGGACTGCAGTTTTCAGACAACTAAAGCATGCTCACATTAGCAGGATCCTTGCAATAATATGCTTTTCTAAATTCAACAGATTTACTTAGGTACAAAGACAGCAAAGCAGCAAACATCCCTAACTGCCAAAAAGTAATCTTTTGATTTCAAGGCTTATCACTGATCATTTTTTCTCCTGTAATATGAGTTTTCCCATCAAAACTGTAAGACTAGATGTGTCATTCCCTAGCACTCTGTAGCAGCAGTCAATTTTAGACAGGGAAGGATGCAATACCCAGTACAGCATGTGCTGCAAAAATGAGGTGAATCTCAAACAACAGACGCATATACTGAACTTACCAACTGGACCCTGAAAGTCTCAGTATTTACCTAGAAACAAAATGCATGGCATAGATTAGATTCATTATAACCAAGTTTCAGAGCTGAGTGTCAGCAAGCCCCTAAGGGAATATGCTTCATCTGAGTTTTCCAGTTGCAACCTCTGCCGAGTACAGATTTGCTCAGAGCACTGTGCAGACCATTTACCAAGGTAGCCTCACCTCATTAGGAGTAATGGAGTCATTTCTAAGTATGATCAGGTTTTGTGCACTCTGCCCACTTTGTCCTGTCAGATGCCTCTCAGTCATCACTGCAGAGGGACCAGTAGTTCCTGTTGGGCCACAGGTATTGTAAAACATGAAAGTGTCACTTCCTGATCCTGCAGTCAGGCAGGCCTTATAGCAGTAGGTCTTAGTGAGAGACCCATTGCCCCTCACTTCAATGAAATGGGGCTGTACTTTCAAACCTTGGGGCAATCTAGCATCAATGTTGTTGTTGGCCTGCTTGTACAATTCAGCAGGGCTCCGTTCTCTGACAGTACAGCACCCTGCACAGCAGGAGCTCCCATACAGACTGTATCTGTAGCACTTGATAATAGAAAGCCCAATGATTGTGAAAAGGAAAACAAAGGAGATGGCGCTCAAAGCGATAATGAGATAAAGAGTGACCTCTGAGTAATTGCTTGGACTTTTAAAGTGTCTTCTTCTATCAGGGATGATTTTGGAAACTCTGTCCACCACAGCAATAGTGATGGCTACTGATGAGGACATCGATGGCTCTCCATTGTCCCTCACCTCCACCGTCAGGTTGAAAGTAGGTGTGCTGTCCTCCCCCAGCTTGCGAGTAGTCCTGATCTCCCCAGTATGGAGCTCTATCCTGAACAAACCCGGATCTGAGGTTTGCACCAGGGAGAAGAACAACCAGGCATTTTGTCCTGAGTCCCCATCAATGGCTATAATTTTGGTTACCAAATATCCAGCATATGCCGAGCGTGGGATCATCTCCAGGGCTGCTGAAGTGTTGGTTGAGGTAGGATAGAGAATCTGTGGAGCATGGTCATTCTCATCCACCACGTAGATGTAGACAGTGACAGTGCTGCTCAGTGGTGGGATCCCAGCATCCTGAGCCTGGACAATCACCTGAAACTCCCTCAGTGTCTCATAGTCAAAGGACCTGACAGCATACATGTTGCCACTATCGGATTTAATGGAGACATAGGAAGCAACTGGTAGCCCTTCAATCTCTCCATCTAGTAGGGAATAGGACACATAGGCATTTTTGGCGACATCCGGGTCAGTGGCTTTAATAGTGCACAGGAAGGCTCCAAGGGGGTTGTTCTCAGGGATGTAAACTGAGTACACAGGCTCCTCAAAGCGTGGAGGATTGTCATTGATGTCGGAGATCTCCACATGGATCACCTTCTGGGAGGACAGGGGGGGGCTCCCAGAATCAGTAGCAGTAACTGTGATGTTGTAGGCTGCTGCTTTCTCGTGGTCCAGTTTGCCCTGGGTGACCAAGGTGTAGGAGTTCTTGAAGGAGTTGAGAGTGAAGGGGAGGCCGGGGGGAATGCGCAGGCTCACCTGCTTGTTCAGCCCTGAGTCCTGGTCAGTGACACTCATCAGGGCCACCACAGTTCCTGACCTTGCATCCTCTGGCACTGGACTGTACAGGGAGGTCAGCTCCACCTCAGGAGCATTATCATTGGCATCCACAATGTTGACCAGCACCTTGCAGTGTCCAGCCATAGAGACAGGGCCCTGATCAGTGGCTTGTACATAGATCTCGTAGGAGGATGCCTCCTCATAGTCCAAAGTGCCATTAACCCGCACCTCCCCCGAATGTGGGTCCACACTGAAGAGCTGTCTCACCTTCTGGGGGGTGTAGCTGCCGAAGGAGTAGATCACATCCCCGTTAGAGCCCTCATCCGGGTCTGAGGCATTGAGTTTGACCACTAACGTGCCAGGCAGGGAGTTCTCCAGAAGGCTCACGGTGTAGGTGGAGCGGTCAAAGGCAGGTGGGTTGTCATTGGTATCCACAACTCGTACAGAGATCTGGGCTGTACCAGATTTTGGGGGGTCCCCACCGTCCACAGCAGTCAGCACCAGCTGCTGCAGGGCACTCTGCTCCCGGTCCAGTGGCTGCTGCAGCACCAGTTCCAGGAGTTTGCTGCCGCTCTGGAAGCCTTTGAGATCCAGGGCGAAGTGGCGACTGGGGCTGAGCAGATAGTTCTGCACGGAGTTGGTGCCCACGTCAGGGTCCTGGGCACTCTCGATGTGGAAACGGGCCCCGGGCACGGCAGACTCACTGATCTCCAGCCGGTAATCCTGGCGGGGGAACCGCGGCGCGTTGTCATTGATGTCCAGCACCTCCACCTCCACGTTGTGCACCTCAATGGGCTGCTCGATGACCAACTCCAGACTGAGGAAGCAGGAGGGGCTCAGCTCGCAGAGCGCCTCGCGGTCCATGCGCTCCCGCACCAGCAGCGCCCCGCGGCCCAGCTCCAACTCCAGGTACTGCCGGCCGCTGCCCGAGGTGATCCGCGCTCCCCTCGCCGCCAGCCGCCGCGGATCCACGCCCAGGTCGCTCGCCACGCTGCCCACGAAGGCGCCGTGCGGCAGCTCCTCCCGCACCGAGTAGCGGAGCGGCCCGCCCGCCGCCCGCCCGGCGCACAGCCCCAGCAGCAGCTCAGGGCT
>VZUI01015057.1:0-12445 GCA_013401135.1 Cettia cetti | reverse complement strand
CAGGAGGCCAAGGGCAGCCAGAGCTGCGGGGCCGCGCCGGGGCTCCCGCCGAGCCCGGCGCACCGAGAGCCCCCGCGGGTGTCCTCGCGTACGTCCCGCCCCGACGCACCCCCGGCCGCGGCGGGGTCCCGTGGAGGCACCCGGTACTTTCAGTCTTCTACCCCGGGGCCCCGTCCCTGCTGAGCCTCCTCTGTCACCCCCTTGCAGGACATGCGGCGGGTCCTGCGGCTCCCAGGGGTGCCCGGCCCTTCGTGAAGCATCCCGGGCTGTCCACCCGCGGCGTTTGGGGGGCACACCCGTAAGCCGGGCCCGGGAGATCTCCAAATCGGCAGGTGACCAGACTTGTGCATTTTGGAGGTGTCAGAGCAAGTAGCCCCCACAGGAGATGCAGAGGGAAAGGGGAGGCTATTGCTCTTCAAAATATGCGTGCACCCACAGCACAGACGCATGGGATGCATGGGCCCACCTGGATGCACAGCAGGGGTGCATTTGGAGGCACAGGGATGCACTGACGGCAGAGGGATTCGCTGGATGCACAGCAGGGATGCAGCGGCCACTCTGCTGTCAGTGTAACCCCTGAGTATGGGGTTGGCTCTCACAGACGGGAGCAGGGAGGCTGCACATTCAGCCCTCTCTGCCTCCTTGTCTGGCAGACACTGAGCAGTGAAGGCTGGAGGGAGGTGCCAGCCCAGCACCGGGTCTGGTTTCCCCATTCCCAGAGCCTGTGGTGGCTCCCAGCTCAGTACCCAGTGCCCTCTGCTCATGTGCACCATGCAGGACTCCCAACAGCACCTCGTGCCCTGACTGCCCTGCAGGGCCTGGCTTTGCTCCTTACCTGGTGGCACAGCTGCCCTGGGTGACTCTCCTGGTGTGAGGGACAGAAAAGGCCTCCAGTGGTGTGAGGAAGGCCGGGGAACCCTTCCCAGCAGGGAAGCTCCAACCTGGCTGCCTCTGCTGCTCCTCTGCAGCCAGGCAGTCACAGTGTGTCAGCACATGGCCACCTGTGTGGCAGCAGTGGGTGCCAGGGCTCTGCACCAGCTGCCTCTGGGCGCTGCTCCTCAGCTTCCTCCCCAGCAGCCCCGGGGAAAGCTGCGGTGCCCAGTCCCACAGGGAGCCTGACCACTCAGCACCGGCTGGGCTGGAGCGCTGGAATGAGGCGGGCTTTGTTTTAATGCTTTAGAAAGTGCCTCCTTTATTAGCCACACTGAGGCTTTTTCCCTGACAAACCACATACCAGCAGAGAGTACCAGGAACAAAATGAGGCTGCATGGTCCAGTGGTTCGAGCCAAGGCAGCGATGCCAGCAGGATTGTGGGCTCTAATCCCCTGCTGAGCTGTTGACTCACTGTACAAACTCAGGCAGGTCCTGCCGCTTTGTGCTGTGGAGAAGCCCAGCTGGAAAGTTGGGTAAATAGCAGGAACCTCTTGGAAAAAAGAAACACCCCACTGCCTGGGAGCCAACTTGAGGGAGGGCATTCATTTACAAATAAACATTCCAGCTGGCTGCTGAGATCCCCTGTGCAGGCACAGCTTTCCCTTCCAACCTTCCACTGCTGCACATCCTCAAGGGACAGTGCTGAAGAGGTGCTTTGCCTGGGTCTGGAGTGGCTGCCCTGCATTTATTGCAAGGGACACAATTGGTGTGAATTTGTAGGGAATTTATACGGGAGAAAAGCTGTGCTGTGTTGTTGAAAAAAATAATTGCAGTTGTGTGCAAGCTGCTGTGACTGTCTGCATTCATCTTCCAGGACTTCAAAGGGAAAACAGTGATGGCTGCGCAGGGGATTCTGTCACACTCCAAAGGAAAATCTAGGAAATGTAAATGTTAATTCACCCTCTTCAGTGAATTTGAGTCAGATAAGTCAGTGGGTGACCACATTGGCAGCATTCTGAGCACAGATATCCTTAATGTCACTGCCCCTTTGGGATGTAACCTCCCCTTTGGGAAGCCAAGGAGCTGGAAGAAGAATGTATAGAACAGATTTCCCCTGTAAATCCTTCACTCCTCTTCTCACACTGGTGCAAACAACCCAGCCTGTCTTCCCCAGACCACCAAGCTAAAGCCTGAAACTCTCCAACAGTCCTGAAGGCATGGAAGATGCACCTCTGCCTGCTGAGATGAGGGCAAGAGCTTCCCTGGCAAAAGAATCCCCTGTGAGGTCTTGGTGACCCCAGCTGTGCTGGACTCTCCTGGCTATTCAATAACTGATAAATGAGCTTTCCTGCATCCCTGTCCAATTCTTGCTGCAGTGATGGGGGCAATGAAAATACCACACATGGCAGAAGGGGTGGGCAGGGAGGGGACAGCAAGACTTTTTATTTCCCCCAGAAAACACTCAGGAAGTGTAAATTTTACATGGTCCTCAGGAATTTAACTGAAAACTGAAAGATATTTCAAGATATTTAAAGACATTTAAAGGAGCTGCCATTTGTTCAGGGGTTTTTTTTCAGATGAATTGAACACATTTCCAGAAAACACAGCTATTTTCAACCCCAAATGAAGCCACCACTCAGCTGGTGTAGCTGCCCTTCTGCCTGTCCATTATCCAGTGTCCATCCTGGTTTTTCCATGGGTGCCCAAGGGAAACCTTGGAGCTTCCTGCAACGTCCATGTGAACAGAGGGACCTGTGAGCCTTGGGGAGCTCCATGGGAAAATCTCCCTCTTTTGAGAGTAAGGTAATTTTTGCAACCCAAGTGAAGATGTCCTGACCAGATTCCCACTATCCAGCAGAATCAACCTGAAACAACACAAAAAACACCAATAAATGAGGGCTGGCATAAATTGCAAAAGGCTGGCAGATGTTTCATGGTTCAGTGTTAGGACAGATTTGGGCATCAGGTTTTTGCCAGATTTTTAGCTGCTCAGGGAGACATCTTGGGCTCCATCAAAAAGGGACTGAGCAGCAGGGGACAAGGAGGATTCTGCCCCTCCCCTTCTCAGTGAGGTCTCACCTGCAGAGCTGCCTTCAGCCCTCGGGTCCAACATCAGAAGGATGTGGAGCTGCTGGAGTGAGTCCAGAAGCCAAAGAGCTGCTCCAAGGGCTGGAGCCTCTCTGTTCTGAGCCAGGCTGGGAGAGCTGGGGGTGTTCAACTGGAGAAGAGAAGGCTTCAGGGAGACCTCAGAGCCTCTTCCAATGTTTTAGGCTTATAAAAATGAGGGAGAGCAGCTTTTTACACAGGCAGATGGTGGCATGACAAGGGGAAATGGTTTTCAACTAAAAGAGATGATATTTAGATTGGTTGTTAGGAAGACAATGTTCCCTGTGAGGGTGGGGAGGCCCTGGCACAGGGTGCCCAGAGAAGCTGTGGCTGCCCCTGGATCCCTGGAAGTGTCCAAGGCAGGGCTGGACAGGGCTTGGAGCAACTTGGGACAGTGGAAGGTGTCCCTGCCCAGGGCAGGGGGTGGAACTGTGTGGTCTTCAAGGTCCCTTCCACCACAAACCAGTCTGGGTCTATGGCTCTATCTCCTTGAGAGCCTCCAGGCTCTTTCATTTCATCAAGTTTTCCCCTATCAATTTACCTCTGCAGTGACTCTGACCCGGCTTTCTGGGAAGTAAAGCAAAGAGGATCAGCACATCCTCCAGCAGTGCCTCTGGAATGTATTTCTACATGGAAACCTGCTCTTCATTGAAGGAGATAGATAAGAGGGGTGCAGCTGTGGAAACAAATCTCCTGCAAGGAAGAGCACCTTTGGAGCTCTACCTTTCAAGCCCAGAGCAAACTGTTAATCAGCCCTGACAATCCCAGTGTTGGGAAGGCCCATCTCCAGGCATCAGCCATCCCTGCTGAGGATGCTCCGTGGCACTAGCAGACACAGGCATGCAGCAGGAGCTGGAGTAGGGCTGTTTTGAGGTGAAGGAGGCCCTGCCTGGCATGGGGGGACAGAGCTTGGGCTACAGGGCTCTGCAGAGGAGCTGGGGGCACCCAAAGCCTTTATTCCCTAAATCCCAGCAGCATGGAAAAAGGGGTGTGCGTGTCTGTGCCTTTTGGGAGGAGGTTATTTTGGGAATCCCTGCCTGAGCTGCTGCTGGTGCTGATGCTCTGCGATAACAACCTTTCATGCCTTTTGCTTGTTTATGCAGGGCATGAAAAGGCCCTTTGTGCAGCTCGGGGAGCTGGCTGCCAGCTGGGATCAGTGAGACGCTCCCTGTGTGCTCCTCGGCTCCAGCCCCCTCAGCAAAACCCCCTGCAGGAGGCTTGGGGGTGCCCATGGGCAGGGCTTGGCACCCCACAGAAGAGGGGGCACAGCTGCTGCAGCTCCTGGGCATCTCCTGACCTTCACACCTTTGGGTGGTGGGAACGCTGGGAGCTCGGGCAAATGTTTCCACCCAAAGAAAACATTTCCAGCTCTTGATGCCATCTTCCTCCAGGCTGTTTGAGTGGGATCCCAAGCTCAAAGTCTCTGGGACAGATGTCATCAGAGACTGTCACCAGATCTGGTAATCAAGCCCTTATTATCCCTGCATGTCTGGAGCCCTGAAGCCTTGGGGGTTAAGCAGACATCCCAGTGCCTTCATCTTTTGCTTCCCAAGGGTTCCCAGGGACCTTCTCCTCAAATGCTGTCAGTGCCTGGCCTTCAGACAGTTGGGATATTGTAGATAGTTATGCAGAGGGTAGAAAAATAGCAATTAAAGGGCTGGAAATGCATTTTTTTAATTAATCAAAGAGATTAATGACTCGAGTCACAGTTAGGACACACTCCACCTGCTGCCTTGCAGGTAGAAGGACTGCAGTGGGAAGCATTGGAGCACCCCTGGGACACTGGGAGGAAGGAATATTTGCACCTAAGACCCAGGGCAGGGTGTGGGGTCCCTGATACCACCCAGCACAGCTGTAACCAGATGCAAAGAGAGCATTGGTGCTGCAGCAGATCTGGGGGCAGGAGAGAGTGACAATATTGGCAAGGGGTTCCTGCTGTGCTGTGGGGTGTGAGGGGCAGGAGGAAGGGCTGGGCAGGTCCTGCTCCAGAAGCAGCTCCAGCCTCTGGTGCAGGTCCTGAGCCCACTGGATCCGCTCCCTCCTTAGCCAGGCTTCCTGCACTGACCAGCTGGATGCAATGCTGGACCATCTCTGCAGGGCAGCAGTGCCATCCTGTGTGGGGATGCCAAGCCTCTGCCCCAGACTGTGCCAGGCAGAGCAATGGGATATCCTGTCTTCCCATCCTGAGGCTGCCAGGATAGTGCAGTTCTCCTGAGAGAGTCTCTGGCACAGGTCTGCCATGCTCTGATTCAAGGGAAGCTCTAACAGCTTAATTAGCTGCCAGCTTGGATAGGGCAGGGTCTGAGCAAAGATGGGGGACACCAGCCTGTCCCCCTGAGAGCAGCCAGGCCCCCAGCTGAGCCCCAGAGAGAGAGGGCAGACAGATGGAACCAGATGTGAAGAGAGGCTTGGATGTGGTGACATCTGCTCCTTTAACCCACCCTGCCAAGGTCACCCCTCTGGGTGACACCTCATCCTCTTGCATGGCTCCTGCATCCTTCATGCCCTGGTGAGAAGGATGCTCCTGAACACTGCCTGTCCTGCATCCCTCAGCTTCAGGGAGCTCCAGAGGAGGCTGCAGTACCAAGTACAGCAGGAACCCCAGGACCCCCAAGCCTCCCACTGACCTGGGGGACTGAACTAGCAGAAAGTGGCATTTCTGCCCAAGAACCTGACTTTGTCCTGCATAACCTTTTCTGCTGGCAAGCTCTTCCTTCTCAGCACAAACATCTTGAGATTGTATGGATTTTTCTATTAAGTGTCACAGGCAGGAAGGGAATGCCAAAATAAAAATAAAAATTAAAAAAAGCCATCTGTTGTGGATTTGAGATATTTTAGATGACCAGATACAGCCCCCAATATCCCAGCACATGGAGCCAGGTGACCATGTGAAAATCTTGGCTTCTAACACTGCTGGGTACAGCACCAGAGGTGCCATCCCTGGAAGTATTCAAAAGGTGTGGGAATGTGGCACCTGGGGACATGGTTTAGTGCTGACCACAGTGGTGCTGGTCAGTGGTTGGACTTGATGATTGTGGAGTCTTTTCCAACCTCAGTGACTCAGTGGTTCAATGAAAGGCAGGAAAATTGGAAAGCTAAAAGCTGGAACCGCAGATGATAAATCAAGAGACGGTCAAGAATGATCTAAAGACTTGCTTAGGTGGAAAAGTCACCAAGCCATGTGCATGGAACTACTGCAACCTGTACTGCCAAGCCTGGAGAACTGTCTGCAGAGTCCCACGGGGCTGGTGGCTGAGCTGATGCATGGGGGGACCTGGCCACAGTGATGGTCACCTGGCCACAGCCTAAGGAAATTAGTGACCTCCACTCCACAGCAGCATCCCAGCCATCATTTAGCTCTAATTACCAGCCTAATTACTGGATCT
Organism: Cettia cetti; assembly: GCA_013401135.1. Lineage (NCBI taxonomy): Eukaryota > Metazoa > Chordata > Aves > Passeriformes > Sylviidae > Cettia > Cettia cetti. The sequence goes on along the minus strand of VZUI01015057.1, from coordinate 6,080 downwards.
TGCTGCATGTGTCAGGTTACAGAGTGCTGGCATGAGCCTCTTCCCACCCTGGATCCTGAGGCTCCCACACAGCTCTCTGGGCATTCTCCTGGGGAAACCCAGTGAGCTGGAGCTCACTCTGCTGCTGCCAGGTGGGTTCCTCTGCCCCAGGCTGGGCTGGCAGCTCTCAAGGACCTCTTTCTGCTTCATGATGACTGTAATGTTTGTGGGTTTAAGCCACACTTGAGACTCAGTTTCATACAGGAAGGATTTGGGATCACTGTAGAAACAACACTTTCTTTCCAAGGGTCCCCAGCAGTTTGTGCTTCCTACCTGGGTTCTGTTATAAATGAACCAGCCAATTTAATAATTAAAAGAGAATTTATTAAAATTGACAGAGCATACATTTGAAGAAGCCACAAGCAAAATAGTGCCAAGCCAGGCCATCGGCACTGGGTGAACCCAGTTTGGACTCTCGCTCCTAATCCCCAAGGTTCACCACCCTTGCTGCGGTGGAGTCCTGCTTTATACTCTTTTCAGTGGGGGTCTTCTTGCTTTTCTGTTGATCCTTGCTTTTTCAGCATAACTGTACATTCTTATTTTGTTGCTGTGGTCTGCTAAAAGTTTTCCAGAGTTGGGTGATCGATCCTTTTCCTTTACCGGAATTCTGCTCTGAGAAGATCCTTGAGTTTTGCTAGATGGATAAAATCTCTTGGGAAAAACATCTCTGGAGACAGCTTATCTCTGTTTGATGTTTTTAGTCTTTCTTTCCTTATCATTCAATGCAAAACTGCTCCGGCTTTGGTTTCATAATGCTATAGTTTTTTGTTTTAAATTTCTTTTGCACAAATTATTTTGCAACATATATTACAGTTCAATATGTGGGGAAGAGGTGGGGAAAACTCCCTTCTCTGCTGATGCAGAGAGGCAGAGAAGTTGTAGGGATGTGGATCACAACAAGCAGAGGCTCCCTCCAGTATCTTCAAAGCAATCAGTAGTTATTGTGGATACAATATGGTTCAATGTAGTACAATGTGGTTACAATCCCTTCCTGGTGTGAGAAGGGACACTCACTTTTAAAAATTTCAAACACTTATTAAACTTTAAAAACATACAACAAAGGACTAAATAAGGAAAAATTACAGCGCTGGGAGCATGGATCTAAACCGCCATGTGCTCACCACAAAATGGCTGCTCCACCTTTTGTACCCCTGTGCTGCATCAGGCAACCCTGGCCCCTCCCAAAGGTTGCCAATCAACCCTTCCTCACTGTTCATTGGTGGAGGTCACTTGATTGGCAGGCAGCTGTTGCCATAGTAACCTCCCACATGCCCCAAGCGGGGTTCCCTGTTGGAACCCTGGGAGCTGGGAATTCCACACTTTCTGTGCTAACAGGCACTGGCCCTCAGGAAAACACTACATTTGACCTGAGGCCATGGAACAGGCTTTCAAAATTGACTGATAGCATGGGATTATGGGTGTGTAGTTGAATAGAAGTGTGTAATATCAGAGGGTGGAAAACTTAGATTTTAAGGTTTTAGTATATGGTAATACATATAAAGCAAGACAAATGTTTTAGGGTGTAAGGTAAGTCCTTCTTTTTCACCTTCTTTTTCATGGTTTTGGGTGGTTTCTTATAATTGGGTAAAAAAGTCTGCATTGTGGACCATGAGTAAATGGTTATTGGGTTAAAAGTAAAAAAAATTTAGGTGTCCTTTCATAATTGGACAATTTATGCTTAAAATACCTTGGAAAGATAGAGATGGAGCCATTTTCTAACTTGTTAGCTAGAACTCACAACTCGTGGGACTGTATTGTAAATAAAAATTAATAAACATCTGAGTCCAAACATGAAAACAGCATCTCTTGAGCATTTAATCCCGGTTCTAACAGAAGAAAAGAAGATAAAACCCCCACATTTTAATGGTGCCCCATGTGAGGATGGAACTCATGACCTTCAGACAGCCTTCCCACCACATCCCAACTACTAAGGCCTTGTCTTGGCAGCCACACAGGGGAAAGGGGGCTATGGAGAAAACAGAGGACATCCAAACAACAAATCACAGTAACATAACCATACATCAATAAAACTTCTCTTAACATGCACATAATATTCATCCCTTAATTGCGAGAACCAACTACCGCATTACCCACCTGTAACACTGGGATGTCTTCAGAATGAAGGGGATTCCAGAAAAGTTTTCCCCTGGATACAACAAGAAAACCACCCAGACTGAGTGAGGGCTGTGCTGCCAAGGATTTGCCAGGTACAAAAAGGAAGACTCTGGTCTGGGATCAGCAAATGGGGAGGGCTGAATAGCTTACAAGAAGCTCTGCTAAAGCCACATTTGGTGCTAAACACTCTGGACTGAGGTCTGGATGTTGCCATGGTACTCCTGGGTTTGGATGCAGGGTTCACACGTTTCCCATCTGTCACTAAATATCCCAGAGAACATCAGAAATTCACCCAGAGAAAGGGCAGAAACAGATCTCATTGTCCCAAGTGGAGCTATAGGGTGTGCCAGCCTTCCCTAAATGCAAAAACCCTCGTCTCCTGTGTTTTCCCAAGAACCACAATCCCACTGCTGTCCTCACTGGGGTGGGCAGGGCAGGGCACGGGCAGGTCAGGCAGTCTCTCTCTTCAATGGGCACCTCTCTCACTCCCCTCTCAGTGCCAGGTACTCTCCAGGTGCTGAGCCCCTCCTGCTCTGTCCCAGCTCTCTGGATGTCAGCCTTTGGCTGCTGTCTGATGGAAACTGGAGCTCTGCAGCTCTCGGGACAGAAGAGCCTCTCCCTGACAACCAACCAGCAGGAGGGAGCACAGGGACACCAGTGAGCCGTGGATCAGCCAGATCCAAACCCAGCTAGATTGGTGCTTCTCCTGTCCCTGCCAGGGAACCTGCTGGTGCCAGGAGCAGGAGCTGTTCCTGCTCCCTCCATCCCTGCTCCACCCAGAGCAGGCTGATGGCTGTCTGGCCCCCGGCATCACTCCCCACGCCTGCCCTCCTGCCAGTCCCTCCCAGCTGCCTCCCAGTCCCGGGAGAACAGCCTCGGTCCTGCCCTCTTGTGTCCCCCAGCCTGCTGGGACGCTCGTCCTGCCCTGGCACGCAGGGCGTGTTCCCGAACAGCCTAACCCTGATGGGGTGGGGACTCCTGGGAACTGAGCCGTGGGCAATTCATCCTACCTTCCCGCTTCCAGTGCCTGGGAAGGTGTGGCAGGACAGTCCCTCACTGCTGGACATGCTGGCCATGAGCATCTGGCAGCCCGGGGGAAGTTAACAGGAAAAGCCCGAGCCAGCATTGCTAAATTACAGGCATCTCTTCCAGAGAGGATTTGCAGCCAAACTCCCAGTGAGAGGCTCGTGGTTGGGCCCCCCCATAAATGGCTCTGCCCCACTGCTGGCTGTGCCTGTGGGCAGCAGGGCAGCACAGCCCTGGCTGGGTCACCAGGACCATTGGATCACTGGGATCCGTGGATGGATGGATGCAGCAGGGAGCTCTGCACCATCACAGGGTCCCTGAGCCACAGGGTCCCTGGCACGTGGGGCTGGTACAGTGCTGGGCCATCTCCTCCCCACTGTTGTCTCCATCCCAGACATCCCTGAGCCCAGCCTGAAGTGTGTTGAACCTGGAAAAGCTCTGCTCCCCCCTCTCCCCAAGCCCAGCCACTCCAGCCCCTGGCAGGATGCTCTTGGTGCTCCAGGGCTGTGCTCAGCCTCCCTCTCCTCTCTTGGCCCATGGTGTGTCTCCCTGTGGGGCCCAGTCCCACAAGCAGCACAAGGAAGGGGAGGTCAGGTCCTCAGCAAGGCTCCAGTGAGGACACAGGACCTTTGGCCTCCCCCCCACAAATGTCATGGGACAAGAAGAGCATCTGCACAGGGCTGCCACCCCACTGAGACATGGGAACACAAGCCCACAGCTGAGCTGAGGAGAGAAGTCAGGGCTGGGGAAACAAACCCTGTTTTGCCCGGATTCCTGCTTCCCTGGACTCCAAGCAACCTCCACTGCAGCCTCTGGCATGAGCTGCCCCCGGCCCCGTGGTTGAGGGCACTGAGAGCAGAGTCCCTGGGGCTGCCAGGGCTCAGCCCCCCACATGCTGAGAGAGCACTTCCAATGCTCCACAACCAATTTCCCTGGCCCAGGCACCCTGGCAGCGGCACACAGCGAGATGCCAGCCTTGTTCATCACATACAGGGTCATGAATAATATTTGGAAAATAAAGATCTGTGCAGAGCCAGCCCCTGCCAGGATTGTCCAACACCCAGCTGGAGCCTCTGCCAGCAGTACAGGACCAGGCTTGATGGTGGGAGCCTCTTTTCAGGGTGTTTATTTGTGGTGCTGAGAGCCCCAGCCCCCTGCCAGCTTCAGCTGCTGCTGGTGGATGGGTCGAGAAGTGAGGAGGAGGGAGGGGTCCTGTGGAGCATCACAGTGCTAGCTCTGCTCCCTGGCCAGGGGTCCTGTGGTCCCCGAGGTCTTGTCTGACCCCTTGCAGACAGTGCAGGCTTCACCAAAGCTTCCCCAGCCCAAGGGGTGGCAGCTGAGCTCAGGAAAGCAGGGATCTGAGGGGAAGGACCAGAGCCACGGAGCCCTCAGTGCTGGCAGAAGCCAAGGGGCCACATGCTCCCAGCACAGGGTGCACTGGGCAAGGCACTGAACCGCTCCTGAGCCCTGGTCCTGCCCCAAATGCCTTGGGGGAAGGGCTGGGAAGCCCAGAGCTTGGGTGGCCACAGAGACCCTGGCTCAGTGACTCTCCAGGCAGTCACTTTGGGGAGGGATGTGGATACTCAGCACCTGTGTGGGTCAGGCCCTCTCTGACCGCAGTGCTGAGGTGCTGGAGCCTGGAGAGGAGCCCTGAAGGCTCTGCTGCATCCAGGGGCACAGCGACCACCAGCCAAAGCTGATGCCAGCTGGGTGCTTTTGGGACATGCTCTTGTCCTCCACAGTGAAACAGCTGGAGATCCCCAGTGCCAGTCTGGGTCCAGGGAGAGCCACTCCATTCTGAGCATATCTCCCCAGCAAAAGCAGTGTTTGAGGGATACCCATCCCCACCTGGTCCCTTGGGATGTACCCTGCGAGAAACTCAGCCTGGAGGGGCCCTGGCTTGGGGCCTCAGCATCCTCAGCACATGTGCAGGGACTCTGTCTGCAAGGACCCAGTGCCCTTTCTCCAGGCCTGAGGTCAGGGAGCTGATGGCCAGTGGCATCAGGAGCGGGCAGCCCTGCCAGACTGGCACTGGAAGTGCTCACGTGGACAGGTCCAGATGAGTCCTGGAGCAGACATAAGCACCAGCACAGAACCACCAGGGATTTCCTCCTGTCACAAAGCACTTGGCCTGGCTTGTGGGAGCCCTGGGGAATTCATCCAGCCCCTCAGCTTTGCTGCTTTGCCATAAGGCACATTTCAAGTCCCTGGCCACCTGCAGGGCTCAGTGTCCTGAGGGCAGCTGTGACAGTGCCCTGACGCTGGTCACAGGTGCAGTGACCCTCAGGGGTCACCCAGAGGAGAAGAGCCCAGGCTGATGCCCTCCTCCAGCACCATCTGGCTGCTCTCTCCCCCATCCCACGGCTGGCACTGCTGCCCAGCCCCTGCAGGCCCTGCAGACACACGGATGGCTCTGCACAGAGGAGAAAGGTCAGGGCTGGTGCTGGGGAAAGCAGCTGCTGAGCTGTGCTGAGGCAAGGGCTGTGCTTTGCTGTGCTGCAGGGGGTGGAGCAGGCTGGAAAACGCTCCTTATTGCTGGGAAATGTATGCAGGAGCAGGGAGCACACCTGGGACAGCCACAGTGACACCCCAGCAGGTCAGACTGCCCTCAGCACACCTGGGACAGTCACAGTGACACCCCAGCAGGTCACACTGCCCTCAGCACACCCAGGGACAGTCACAGTGACACCCCAGCAGGTCACACTGCCCTCAGCACACCCAGGGACAGTCACAGTGACACCCCAGCAGGTCACACTGCCCTCAGCACACCCAGGGACAGTCACAGTGACACCCCAGCAGGTCACACTGCCCTCAGCACACCCAGGGACAGTCACAGTGACACCCCAGCAGGTCACACTGCCCTCAGCACACCCAGGGACAGTCACAGTGACACCCCAGCA
>VZUI01015052.1:0-34574 GCA_013401135.1 Cettia cetti | reverse complement strand
TTTTCTGGGGTTTTTTTTTTTGGTCCTGGGAGGATTTTGTGGTTCCCAAGGGGGTTTTTAGGGGGTCCGGGGGGAATTTTGGGTTCCCCATGAAGATTTTCGGGGTCCCTGGGGATTTTGGAGGGAATTTTGGGGGGTTCTGGGGTGGTTTGAGGGGGCCCCAGGAGGATTTTGGGGGGGTCCCCGAGAATTATTGGGGTCCTAGGGGGGCGTTGGGGGCCCCCAGGGGGATTTTTGGGGGGTCCCTGAGGGATTTTGGGGTCTTTTAGGGGCTTTGGGGGGTCCTGGGGGGATTTTGGGGGTCCCAGGGAGGTTTTGGGAGGTTCCAAGGGGAATTTTGGGGGGGTCCAGGCAAAATTTGGGGAGTCCTGGGAAAGTTTTGGCGTCCCAGGAGTTTCTCTGGGCGTTCCTGGGGGGTTCCCGGGGGGTTTTGGGGGATCCCGGGGATTTTTTGGGGAGTCCCGAGGGTTCTGACCCCGCCCCTCGTCCCCAGGTGAACGAGTGCGTGATCGGCACCGCCCAGGCCAACCGGAAGTGACGCATTCCACCCCTCATTGCCGCCTTTTAATCGCAAAAACCAATAAAGATCTACCTTTGCTTGGAGCTGATTGGCTGCTGATGTCACGTGTCCATAACCGCGATGGCGGCGCCGTGCAGCCCGTTGGAGCGGAATGCCGCGCGCTGATTGGCTCAGCCCGTACGGCAGCGCGGCGGCCGCCATGTTCCCTCGCGTTTCCGTACGGGGCGGGGCTCCTCGCGGCCGCCGTACCGCCGCCATCTTGTGCTCCACTTCCGCGCCTGCGCGGCGCCGCCTTCCCGCCTCAGCCCGCGATGGCGCGGGACCGACGGCCGCTTCCCCGCCTCGAGCGGCACCGGGAACGGCGAAAACCGCCCCGAAAGCCTCGCGGGGCCGTGAGGGTTAAATGGGCGGGGTCTCGGGGCGTGCCGCACGTTAAGATGGCGGCGCCCGGCTCGGCGGCGCGGATCCCCGGATGAGGCGGCGAGCCGCCATTGGTCGGCGGGAGCGGCCCCGCCCCGGCTTCCCGCGAGAGCGGCGGCGGCCAATCAGAACCTCGCGTTTAAGGGGCGGGGCTTCCGGGCGGAGCGCGCCGCTGATTGGCTGATGGGGCCCCGCCCATAGAGCGGTCACGTGGCGTGGCCGCGTGAGGCGGGAGCTGCCCGCTCCGATCCCGATAATTAACGGGGAAATCATTAATAGCTAATTAATGATTAATGAGAGGAAGCGGAAGATCGGCGGGCTGGGAAAGGCGGCTCCGCTGCCCTCAGGGAGAGCGGGATGTGGGCGGGGGGGAGCGGCTGCGCCAAGGGAAGGTTTGGGAATATTGGGAAAATTCCCACCTGGAAAATTCCCACCTGGAAAATTCCCACCTGGAAAAGCTCCGGCCACGGAGCAGCTGCCGGGCAGGGCTGGAATCACATCCCAGAGGGGCTGAAACCCTTCGGATGTGGCATGGTTGGATTCTGGGATCCCCAAAGGCTTTTCCAGCAGAAACAATTCCACAATTCCAAACAAATTCCAGCTCCTGCATCCCTAAACCCCGGGATAAACCCGGCAGAGCCCCGCCTGCACTGGATGAACACGATTCAATCCCGGGAATTCTGCGCCGTGCCCACCAGGAGCTGTTGCTATGGAGGCATGGAAAAGACTGGAAAATCAGGAATTCCAAGAGGAATTGTTATCCCTGCTCCTGATTCCTGGATTCCCTCGATTTTCCAGGAAAACCAATCCCACTCCAGATTCTGGGCTGGAGGGAGCGGCGCCTCTCAGACACTGATTCCCATCCCAGTTGTTCCTTGGTTTTGCCAAGGAGCTGGAATTGCTTCCATCAACCCCAACATTCCCATCTTTTCTCATTTATTCCTCAGATCCAAGAAAACTTTCCCACCTGTTCCTCAGATCCCAAAGGAACTTTTCCCATCCTTTCCTGATTTAATCCTCAGATCCAACGGAACCATTCCCATCAATTTTATTCCTCAGATCCAAAGGAAATTTTCCCATCTTTTCCTCATTTATTCCTCAGATCCCAAAGGAAACTTTCCCATTCTTTCCTGATTTATTCCTCAGATCCAAAGGAAGTTTTCCCATCTTTCCCTCAATTCTCTTTCTCTCAGATCCAAGAAAACTTTCCCACTTGTTCCTCAGATCCCAAAGGAACTTTTCCCATTTTTCCTCATTCCTTCCTCAGATCCAACGGAAGTTTTCCCATCTTTTCCTGATTTATTCCTCAGATCCAAAGGAAACATTTCCCTCAATTTTATTCCTCAGATCCAACGGAAGTTCTCCCATCTTTTCCTGATTCATTCCTCAGATCCCAAAGGAAACTTTCCCATCCTTTCCTGATTTATTCCTCAGATCTAAAGAAAGTTTTCCCATCCTTTCCCGATTTATTCCTCAGATCCAACGGAAACATTCCCCTCAATTTTATTCCTCAGATCCAGAGGAACCATTCCCAGAGCTCGGTGCCCAGCCCCGTCCCACCCTCCCGGAGCCGCCGGGCACGGAGCAGCCAGAGGGGCTCCCATCCCGTCAGAAGTTTTCCTTGGAGAAGGCGAATCCGAAGTGGCGGCAGTGCCGGCGGATGACGCTGCCCAGCCCCGCAGAGCCGCAGAAGAAAACGCGCACCCGCCCGCGCCGCTGCGCCCGCACCTGCCCGAACACCTGGGATGGGATCGCTGGGATGGGATCAGCGGGCACTCCGTTCCCTTCCAGCCCCGCCCCTTCCATCAGCCCGCGATCCCTGGGATAGATTTGGAATGAGATGATCTTTGGGGTCCCTTCCGACCCAACCCCTTCCATCATCCCGTGATCCCATTCCCCGATTCTCTGATCGGATCCCATGATTCCTTGACCCCATTCCGTGATCCCATTCCATGATTCCACGATCCCATTCCCCAATTCCTTGATCCCATTCCATCAGTACATGATCCCATTCCATCATTCCCTGATCCCATTCCGTTATTCCATTCCATGATTCCATGTTCCCATTCCATCATTCTATGGTTCCATTCCATGATTCCATGTTCCCATTCCATCATTCCATGGTTCCACTCCATCATTCTGTGATCCCATTCCATGATTCTCTAATCCCATTCCCTGATTCCATGAGCCCATTCCATCATTCCATGATCCCTGACCCAGATCAGCGGCTTGGAATGAGATTATCTTCCCATTCCTCGATTCCCTGATCCCATTTCCTGGTTCCCTGACCCCATTCCCCAGTTCCCTGATCCCATTCCCAATTCCCTGATCCCATTCCCCGGTTCCCTGACCCCATTCCCCGGTTCCCTGATCCCATTCCAAATTCCCTGACCCCATTCCCCGGTTCCCTGATCCCATTCCCCGGTTCCCTGATCCCATTCCCTGGTTCCCATTCCCGGTTCCCTGACCCCATTCCCTGACCCCCTGAACCATGGTTCCCTGGTTCCCTGACCCCATTCCCCTATCCCCCGATTCCCCACTCCCATTCCCGGTCCCCTGATCCCATTCCCAGGTTCCCCGCTCCCATTCCCCAGTTCCCCACTCCCATTCCCGATTCCCTGCTCCCATTCCCGGTCCCCATTCCCGGTTCCCTGACCCGTTCCCAGTCGGGCCGGCCGGGCTGCGTGCGGGTGCGGAGCCCGGTGATGGAATCCCGCTCCTCCCGGGCCGCCAGCAGATCCAGCGCCAGCTGCAGCCCCAGCGCCTTCACGTCCGCCCTGCCCAGCGCCGAGGTCATGTACAGGTGCAGCTCCAGGAACTTCCCTGCGAATTCCAGCGGTCCCAGCTGCCCGCGGGGAGCCGGGATCGGGCCGGGGGCTTTCCTGGGAATGCCGCCGGACGCTCCCGCTCACCTCCCGGCTCCAGCTCCGCCTGCTCCGCCTCCAGCTTGGCCAGGAGGCCGAGGAACCACTGCAGGTGTTGCTGGTCCCGCGTGATCCAGATGAAATCCACCTGGGAGGGCGGGAAAGCCTCTGCTGGGGCAGGCACCGGATCCCGGCACCGGATCCCGCCCCATTCCCAAACCTCCGGGATCTGAGGGATGCTCCTGGGCTCTGCAGCCCCGCCCCAGGCCCAGGCTGGATCCCTTTCCCGTTCCCACCTTCCGCAGCCTCATCTCCTCCTCCTGGCGCCGCGCCTCGCTCCAGGAGAAGCCGCAGCTGGGGCAGCTCAGCCTGCGCCGCCGGTACCTGCACGGGGCAGCCGCGCTGCTGCTCGTTGCTGCTCGCTCCTGAACATTCCTGAACGCTCCTGCTCGTTCCTGAACATTCCTGAACTTTCCTGCACCTTCCTGCTCATTCCTGCCCATTCCTGCTACTTCCTTCACATTCCTGCCCATTCCTGCTCCTTTCCTGCTCATTCCTTCACATTCCTGCCCGTTCCTCTGTCCATTCCTGCCCATTCCTCTGTCCATTCCTGCCCATTCCTGCTCCTTCCTGCCCTTTCCTGCTTCTTCCTGTCCATTCCTGAACATTCCTGTCCATTCCTGCCCATTCCTGCCCTCCCCGGCTCCCGCCCATTCCCGAGCTCCCTGCAGCGCCTTTCCCGCAGCCCAGATTCCCAGAGGAAAAGCCTGGCACAGAGGGAGGCCCCTGGGGACGAATCCCAAGGACAGAATCCCAAGGATCGAGGGCTGGGATCCCGCCGGGGCTGCTGCCCGGGCTGTTCCCAGGTTCCAGGGCTCTGGGATCCCTGGGGACCCACCGGAACATGATGCTCTGCAGGATGGAGGCGAAGGGCGTGATCCCGATGCCGGCGCCGATGAGGACGGCGTGCTCCGAGGTGAAGATCCGCCGGCTCGGCGTGCCGTAGGGACCGTCCAGGAAACACTGGGACAGAGCCAGAGCCAGGAGAGAGCCAGGGTCAGAGCCAGAGCCAGGAGAGATCCAGAGTCAGATCCAGAGTGAGATCCAGAGTCAGGGAGAGATCCAGAGTCAGATCCAGAGCCAGGAGAGATCCAGAGCCAGGAGAGATCCAGGGTCAGATCCAGAGCCAGGAGAGATCCAGGGTCAGATCCAAAGTCAGATCCAGAGTGAGATCCAGAGTCAGATCCAGAGCCAGGAGAGATCCAGAGCCAGACCCAGAGCCAGGAGAGATCCAAAGTAAGATCCAGAGGAGAGATCCAAAGTCAGATCCAGAGTCAGGAGCAGGGATGGGATGGTGGGAACTGGGATGGGATGGATGGGAATGTGGATGGGAGGGTGGGAGCAGGGGTGGGAGGGTGGGAGCAGGGATGATGAGGAATGCTGATCCCAGCCCGTTTCCCGGGATCCAGGCAGGCAGGAATTCCCTCACCTTGACGCTGCAGCTGCGCTGGCTCTCCCCGGAGCCCTGCGGGAGAGGGGAGCAGTGACCACCCCCGTTCCCAAGCACTCCCAACATTCCCTGGATTTGGGGCGCTTTCCCAGCGGGCTGCACACACAATTCCAGCCCTCAATGCCACAGTATCCCCGGAATTCCTTTCCCTTTCCCAGGAGCTCTGTGCCCTGGGGGGTCCCCTCTCCGGGGCAGTGCTCACCCCCTGCTCCGGGTCCCTTCCCGGGACTGCGGCTCCGGGGGCTCGGAACGCCGTCAGCTCCACGGATCCGGCCTGGAACCGAGGCTGGGAATCACTGCTGGGATCACCCTCCCAGGAGCTGTTGGGCCTCCGGAACAGAGACCCGTTCCATGGGGCACAAAATCCCATCCATCCCAAATCCCACCATCCTGTCCATCCATCCCAAATCCCGTTCCATGGGGCACAAAGCCCCATCTATCCCAAATCCCATTCCATGGGGCACAAAATTCCATTGATCCCAAATCTCACCATCCTGTCCATCCATCCCAGATCCCATTCCAAGGGGCACAAAATCCCATTGATCCCAAATCCCACCATCCATCCATCCATCCATCCATCCATCCATCCATCCATCCATCCATCCATCCATCCATCCCAAATCCCGTTCCATGGGGCACAAAGTCCCATCCATCCCAAATCCCATTCCATGGGGGACAAAATCCCATCCATCCCAAATCCCACCATCCCAAATCCCATTCCATGGAGCACAAAATCCCATTGATCCCAAATCCCACCATCCATCCATCCATGCATCCCAAATCCCAAATCCCATTCCATGGAGTACAAAATCCCATCCATCCCAAATCCCGTTCCATGGGGACCCAAATTCCCATTCTTTAGGACACAAATTCCCATTCCATGGGGACACGAATCCTTCAAGGCCAGACAAGCAGGGAATGCTCATCCCGAGGGATTCCCGGCTGCAGTCTGGGGTGATCCCATGGGATCCACATCCAGCTGCACCTTCCCTCTGCCCCAGCCCCACCTGGGGTTCCCAGCTCTGGCTCCTCCCGGGCGGATCCGGGCCCGGGCCCCGCGGCTCCAGCTGCTGGAAGTACTCGTAGAGCTTGTTGGTCCACTGGCCCAGCGCCCGGATGTGCAGCCAGAGGGTTTCTGTGGGAAGAATTCCAAAATCCTGGAATGGCCGGGACGGGGAAGAGCTGCAGACCTTCCCATGGAAACGCGGCTTGATCCAAACCCCGGCAGGCTGGGAAAAAACAACAGCCTGGGGAGGGAAAACAGGGAAAAGAGATCCTGGGGAGGGAAAAGAGAGATCCCGGGGAGGGAAAAAAAGAGATCCTGGGGAGGGAAAAGAGATCCTGGGGAGGGAAAAGAGGGAAAAGAGGTCCTGGGGAGGGAAAAAAGAGATCCCGGGGAGGGAAAAGAGATCCTGGAAATGGAAAAAGAGATCCTGGAAATGGAAAAGAGATTCCAGGGAGGGAAAAGAGATCCCAGGGAGGGGAAAGAGATCCCAGGGATGGATCACAGATCCTGGGGGATGGATCCTAGACCCCGGGAATGAATCACAGATCCTGGGGGATGGATCACAGATCCCAGGGGTTCGATCACAGATCTTGGGGGATGGATCACAGATCCCAGGGATGGATCCCAGAGCCCAGGGATGAACCACAGATCCTGGGGGATAGACCCTAGATCCCGGGGGTTGGATCCCAGATCCTGGGGGATGGATCCCAGATCCCGGGGTGGATCCCAGCAGCACCTGTCTGCTCCGGGGCGCTGCTGATGGAGAAGGGGTGCCACTCGTGGGCGGCGATGGCCGGCACGTTCAGGTAGACGTAATCCCCCGGCTGGAAGCGGAAGGATCCCGGCCTCTGGATCACCAGGTGTGTCACCTGCAGGAGGGCGGGGCAGGAAAAGTGGGAATGCGGGACCGGGAATGCGGAACTGGGAATGCCCACGGGATCTCTCTCCCTGCTTCCTGCCATGGGAATTCCGGGCTCTGGCTCCCCTTGGGTTTGTTCCCCATTCCTGCCCAGTTTGGGTTACACAAAATCCCAGTTCAGGCTGGGCTCAAACTACGGGATTTTGGGAAAGATCCCAAGTTCCAGGAGTTTTCTGCTCCAGTTGTTCTGTGAGTTTTCATTTGAAAAAGTAGGGAAAAGTCTTGGAAATAAAGGAATTGCCTTTGCCTCCTGCTGCAACCTCTGACTTTTCTGTGTTTGTTTGTTCCGTCATTCCCAGATCCCAGGAGGAGGAGCCAGGTGGGATTTGGGATTTGGGATGGATGGACTGGATTTGGGATGTTTGAGATGATGGGATTTGGGATGTTTGGGGATTGGGAGGATGTTTGGGGTTTGGGATATTTGAGATGTTTGGGATGTTTGAGATGATGGGATTTGGGATGTTTGGGGATTGGCATGTTTCAGGTTTGGGTTGTTTGGGATATTGGAGATGTTTGGGATGATGGGATTTGGGATGTTTGAGATGTTTAGGGTGTTTGAGGTTTGGGGTTTGGGATGATGGGATTTGGGATGCCTCATTCCCACCTTGGAGGGCAGCAGCCTGGCCTCCAGGATGCGCAGATCCCCCGCCCGGCGCCACGCCCAGCCCAGAACCTTCTCCAGCACAAACAGGGAGCCGGGAATCAGGAACCACTTCCAGAAGTGGGGACCGTGCAGGAGCAGCAGGAACCACACGGGGATGTAGGAGAGGTGGCTCCAGTAAAAAACCTGGGAATGGGAATGGGAATGGGATGGGGACTGGAGGTGCTGGACCCGAGTGCTGCTTCCTGGTGGGGAAAGGCACCCAAGGGAATCCTGGAATCGCTGGGATTTGGCTGGGAAAGGACCTCGAACCCCTCCAGTCCCGATCCCAACACCTCCCACCATCCCAGGGAGATCCAGGAACAGCCACGGCCTCCCTGGGAATTCCAGCCAGGAATTCCTTCCCAGCATCCCCGTGCCAGCTGCAAACCCTTCCCTGTGTCGGGAAGAAGATCCCAGGAACCCCGAACTCCAAATTCCGGCCGGGAATTCCCTCGGGCTCACCTGGAAGTGGCCGCCGCGGCGCACGCAGGGGCTGGAGCCCAGGAGCATGGCCAGGAGCAGCGCCTGCAGCGCCAGCCCGCTCTGCGGGGCCCAGCCCGCGCCCCCGCCCAGGAACGCGGCCAGAGCCGGCCGCCAGCACCGCCCGGACAGACCTGGGGACAGGAGGGACAGGGGACAGCTCAGCATGGCCGGGACAGCCCGGGGGACACGGGACAGGGGACAGGGGACAGCTCAGCACCGCCGGGCCACCCCCTGCTGCCCATCCGGGAATGTCTGTCCGGGAATGTCCCTCTGGAAGTGCCAGTCCGGGGAGAGCCCCGGCAGCCGCTCCGGGATGGGGACTGGGGACACCGGGATGGGGATTGGGGACACCGGGATGGGGATTGGGGACACCGGGATTTGGGATTGCCGGGGTTTGGGATCCCGCTCGGGGCAGCGGCTGCGCAGCGGGAGCCGCTAGAGGGGGGTGACAGCCCGCGGTGCTCTGCCCGTGTCCCCCGGCACTGACCCGCCTGTCCCGGGTGTGTCCCGGGTGTGTCCCCGCCTGTCTCAGGTGTGTCCCGGGTGTGTCCCCGCGTGTCCCCCGGCACTGACCCGCGTGTGCCAGGTGTCCCCCAGTGTGCGCGGTCCCCAGGGCCAGCACCAGGTACGCCACCAGCTCGTGGCCCCGCACGTGCAGCTCCAGCGGGAAGAGCTCGGCCAGCGGCGAGGAGCGGAGCCGGGTCAGGGAGCGCCGCAGCATCAGCGCCTGGCGAAAGCGACAGCGACAGCGGACGGGGACAGCGACAGGGGAGGGGGACAGCGACAGGGGACAGGGGAGGGGGACAGGGGATAGGGACAGGGGGACAGGGGAGGGGGACAGGGATGAGGCAGGGACATGGGAGAGGGGCAGGGATGAAGGCGAGGGAGGGGACAGCGACAGGGACAGCGGGGACAGCGACAGGGATGAGGGCAGACACGGGACAGCGACAGGGACAAGGGTGAGGGAGGGGACAGCGGCCAGCGATGGGGACAGGGACGAGCAGGGGCCCAGGGGAGGGGCCGGGGAAACCGGAGATACCGGGGGGGAAAACGGAGCTGTGGGGGGCAATGGGAGATCCCGGGAACTGGGAATGGGGGCACTGGGAGATCCCTGGGAACTGGGAGTGGGGGCACTGGGAGATCCCGGGAATGGGGGCACTGGGAGATCCCCAGGAATTGGGAATGGGGGCACTGGGAGATCCGGGGGGATGGGAGATGGGGAGGGCAGCTGGAAATTCCAGAGGGAATGGGAAACGTTGGGGGACCACGGGAAACAAGAGGGAAACTTTGGGCGGGACCGTCCCACCCTTCCCGGCCCCCTCCCCGCCGTGTCCCCGCCGTGTCCCCCCGGTGTCCCCGCGGTGTCCCCGCGGCCACTCACGGCCAGCAGGGCGCAGTTGAGGTTGAGGCTCTGCCCGCAGCCCCGGGCCAGCGCCAGGGCCGGGCCGCGCCCGCGGTGCCACAGCGCGCCCAGGGCGAGCAGCAGCGCCGAGGCGGCGAGCCAGAGCCACAGGCAGCAGCGCCCGCTGCTCTCATCCCCGCGGCATTCCCGGGAAAAGCAGCACGGCCCGGTGCTCTCATCCCCGCGGCATTCCCGGGAAAAGCAGCACGGCCCGCTGCTCTCATCCCCGCGGCATTCCCGGGAAAAGCAGCACGGGCAGCGCACGGAGGGGCTGGGAT
Source organism: Cettia cetti (assembly GCA_013401135.1). NCBI lineage: Eukaryota > Metazoa > Chordata > Aves > Passeriformes > Sylviidae > Cettia > Cettia cetti. Next base: position 24,529 of record VZUI01015052.1, on the reverse strand, counting down.
GGGGAGGCTTCAGCCAGCTCGCGGCGCTGGGAAAACGGGAATGGGGTTTGGATGGGAATGGGGAGCTGGGGAAGCACCGGGCCCAGGGTGGTACCCGGCCCTACAGCCAGGGTGGCAGCGTCCCTGCATCCGTCCCAAAACCCATCCCAAAATCCATCTCTGCACCCAGGGTGGCAGCGTCCCTGCCTCATCCCAGAATCCAAACCCTGCCCCATCCCAAACCATCCCTGATCCAAATCCTGCCTCATCCCAAAATCCAATCCCTGCCCCATCCCTGCCCTCTCCAGCTGCTCCCAGCCCCGCTGTGGCTCCCCATGGAATCCCTTCCCTCAAATCCCACAGTTCCCGTCCCCACCTGATGCTCAGGTTCTCCAGGAGCTCCGGGAACGCTTCCAGCTGCTGCCGGAGCTCCGGGAAGGTGATGGAGCCGCTGCCGTCCCGGTCCAGGGCCTGGAGCAGGGCCTGGCTCAGCGCCCCCAGGCGCTCCTCGGGCAGGGCCAGGGAGCTCTCCCGGAGACACTCCCGGAGCACCGCCCGCAGCTCCTCCGCCTCGATGGAGCCGCTCCCTGGGAACACGGAGCGCCCGGTGACCCACGGTGACCCACAGGGCATCCCGGTCACCCACGGGGCACCCCGGTGAGCCACGGAGCATCCCAGGGATCCACAGATCGTCCCAGTGAGCCACAGAGCACCCCGGTGAGCCACGGGGCATCCCGGTGAGCCACGGGGCATCCCGGTGACACACGGGGCGTCCCGGTGACACACGGGGCATCCCGGTGACGCACGGAGCACCCCGGTGACGCACGGAGCACCCCGGTGACGCACGGAGCAACCCAGTGAGCCACAGCCCCATGGAGTCATCTCCATCCCAATATCCCACAATCCTACGGAACCATCTCCATCCCAATATCCCACAGCCCCATGAATCATCTCCATCCCAATGTCCCACAATCCTACGGAATCATCTCCATCCCAATATCCCACAGCCCCATGGAACCATCTCCATCCCGATGTCCCACAGTCCTACAGAGTCAGCTCCATCCCAATTTTCCATCCCAATTTCCCCAAGGCACAGGAAATCCTGGCTGGGTCAGGACCTGCCCCCAGGAACAAGGGACAGGGTAACGGGATCGGCTCCAGGGGAGGCTCAGGTTGGATATTTGGGAATTTTCCTTCCTGGAAAGGTGGGATAGGAAGGGGACAGCCCCAGGGGTGGATTCCCTCTCCTGGGGCTTTTCCAGCCCAAACCATCCCACAATTCCAGGAAAGCCGGATTGGGGTTGGAGCAGAGCAGATCCCACTCCTCCTGGCTGATGGAAATCCCAGGAAATCCTCAGGTGTGACCAACACCATCCTCGTTTTCCAGCTGGAATTTCACCATTCCCACATGGAATGAGGGCAGCAGCCTCATCCCAGCCAAACCCGGGGAAGACCAAATCCCAAATTTATCCCAAAAAACCCCCCACCAGGGCATCCCGGTTTTCTCCTCTCACCGTCCACGTCGTAGACCTGGAAGAGGAAGCGGAGCTTTTCGGTGGGATCGGCGCGGAGCAGGCGGCGCAGGGAGCCCAGCAGCTCCTCCGGGCTCAGGGAGCCGCTCCCGTCAGAGTCGAAGAGAGAGAAAAAACGCTCGGCAAAGAAGGACTGCGGGAAGAGAGGGAATGTGCCCCTGGAGAGGGGAATGTGCATGTGGAAAAGGGGATTGGGAATGTGCCCGTGGAGAGGGGAATGTGCCCCTGGAGAGGGGATTGGGAATGTGCCCAATGTCCCTGTGGAGCAGGGAATGTCCCTGTGGAGAGGGGATTGGGAATGTCCCTGTGGAGCAGAAAATGTTCCTGTGGAGAAGGGAATGTCCCTGTGGAGCAGGGAATGTTCCTGTGGAGAGGGGGATTGGGAATGTCCCTGCGGAGAGTGGAGAGGGGAATGTGCCCATGGAACTGGGAATGTTCCTGTGGAGAGGGGATTGGGAATGTCCCCGTGGAGAGGGGAATGTGCCCGTGGAAAGGGGGATTGGGAATGTCCCCGTGGAGAGGGAAATAGGGAATATTCCCATGGAGAGGGGAATTGAGAATGTCCCTGTGGAGAGGGAAATGTCCCCGTGGATCAGGGAGAGGGGATTGGGAATGTCCCCATGGAGAGGGGAATTGGGAATGTTCCCGTGGAGCAGGGAATTCCCACAGATCCCTCCCCTCTTCCCGGGAATCCCTTTTCCCGGGGTTCCCTCACCTCCTTGACCTCCAGGGCGGATTTGAACTCCTCCAGGCCGATTTCCTTCCCCTTCCCAGCCACATTCCCGAATTTTTTGCTGACCCAGCGCAGCCACTCTGCGTCCGCCTCCGCTCCCATGGCTCCGGAGTGATCCCTAAATCCCAACAATCCCTTTTTGGGAGCTCCCAGCCTCGCTCTGGATCCAAGGGGGGATCCTGCAGGGATCAGCCGGATTCTGGCTGCCCGTGGAATGTGGAATCCCAGATTTCTCTGGACCTGCCCAGCCCAGTTCCTGGGATAATCACAGGAGAGCATCCCTGGGGATTCCTTTTTCCCAGAAACCCCGAGCAGGGATCCTCTCCCATTCCCATTCCCCCTTTCCCCTCCCCTTTTCCAGCCCTCCCAAATTCCTCCAGTGCTCCGTGAAATCCATCAGCCCTTCCCAGCATCCCAGATTTCCCCAGGATCCAAAGGAAAATCCAAGCTCCGGGAGCTTTTCCCATCTCCAGGCTCTCCCGCTCACCTCCAAAGGGAAATCCCGGAAAAGCCGGCGGCGTTCCCGAGGAGAGGACGGATCCTGCCGGGAATAAATCCCAGCTCCCAAATCCCTGCTCCCGCCTCATTCCCATTGTCCCTGCTTTCCCAGATCCCGCCCAGCCGCGGGGCCCGTCCCCATCCCGCTTTTCCCAGCTGTTGTTTGTCCCTTTCCCAATCCCTGGGGAATTGTGCTCCTGCCAGGGGCACCTGGAGCCGCGCTCCGGGATCCCGGCCCCGGGAACACTCGGGAATGTCACAGCCAGATCCCGGCCCCAGGAACACTCGGGAATGTCGCTGCCATCCTTTATTCCCTCGGGAACACTCGGGAATGTCGCTGCCATCCTTTATTCCCTCAGGACACTCGGGAATGTCGCTGCCATCCTTTATTCCCTCAGGAACACTCGGGAATGTCGCTGCCATCCTTTATTCCCTCAGGAACACTCGGGAATGTCGCTGCCATCCTTTATTCCCTCAGGAACACTCGGGAATGTCGCTGCCATCCTTTATTCCCTCAGGAACACTCGGGAATGTCGCTGCCATCCTTTATTCCCCGGGGAACGATTCCCGCCCGGGGTGGGGTTGCCATGGGGATGTCAGGAGCAGATCCAAGTGGGAATCGCTCCCGCTTCCTGCCTTCCCGGGGCAGCCGAGCCCCGCCCGGGTCTGGCCGGGAGCTGCTGGAGCCCGGGAATTCCAAACACCCCCAGGGGCTCGGTAGGGATGGGGATAAATCCCAAATCCTGCCCTGTCCCATCCCAAATCCAGCCCTGTCCCATCCCAAATCCAGCCTTGTCCTAAATCCATCTTTTCTACCCCATCCCAATCCTAAATCCAGCCTTTTCCCCATCCCAAATCCTGCTCTCTTCCCACCCCAAGTCCCACCCTGTCCCATCCCAAATCCATCTTTTTCTCCATCCCAAACCTGGCTTTTCTACTCCATCCCAATCCCAAATCCAGCACTTTTTCCATCCCAAATCCAGCCCTGTCATAATCCCAAATCCAGCCCTATTCCATCCCAAATCCAGCCTTGTCCTAAATCCCAAATCCAGTTTTTCTACTCCATCCCAATCCCAAATCCGTTTTTTTTTCCCAATCCCAATTCCAGCTCTTTTCACATCCCAAATCCTGTTCTTGCCCCATCCCAAATCCCACCTTTCCCCCATCCCAATCCTAAATCCAGCCCTGTCCCATCCCAAATCCAGTTTTTTTACTCCATCTCAATCCCAATTCCAGCTCTTTCGCCATCCCAAATCTGGCTTTTTCCCAATCCCAAATCCCTCCTTTTCCCCATCCCAAATCCCTCCTTTTCCCCATCCCAAATCCCTCCTTTTCCCCACCCCAAATCCCTCCTTTTCACGTGCTCCCGGTGCTTTTCCAGCCCCTTGTGCCACATCCCGAGGGGGACCCGCGGGAATTCTCCTGCCCCCGGTGGGATTTGGGGCTCCAGGGGGGCTTTTCCCGACCCCCAGGAATGGGAATTCCAGGTGGGAATGCAGGGAACGGGGGCAGGTGGCAACTTCTCCTGGAATTCCAGGAATTTCCTCATCCTCACCCTTTCAATCCCTGTTTTTTACAGAAACCCCAATTCCCAATTTTCCTGGAATTCTGTCATCCTGAGGAATTCAATCCCTGTTTTTTTTTTTTTTTACAGAAACCACCCCCCAGTTCCCAATTTTTCCTGGAATTCCAAAGGTTTCACTCATTCTCATCCTTTCCATCCCTGTTTTTTAGATAAACCATCCCCAATTCCCAACTTTTCCCGGAATGCCGTGGAATTTCCTGATCCTTGGAGGAATTTAATCCCTTTCCATCCATTTTTTTTACTGGAAGCATCCTCCATTCCCAACTTTTCCTTGGATTCCATGGAATTTCCTCATCCTGAGGAATTCAATCCCTGCTTTTTACAGAAACCACCCCCAATTCCCAACTTTTCCTGGAATTCCAAAGGATTCACTCATTCTCACCCTTTCCATCCCTGCTTTTTACAGAAACCACCTTAAATTCCCAATTTTTCCTGGAATTCCATGGAATTCTGTCATCCTGAGGAATTTAATCCTGGGTTTTTTTACAGAAACCGCCCCCAATTCCCAATTTTTCCTGGAATTCCAAAGGATTTCCTCACTCTCAGGAATTCCAGGAGCTTTTCCAGCATCAGGAAATCCTGGAAGAGAGGCAAACTCAACATTCCCTGGGGGAAAAAAAAGTGGGAATGGGCAAAATTCCCAAAAGGAACAACTTGGGAATGGAATTCCTGGAAAAAAACAGCCAGGAAAAAAAACCTCTGGATTGATCCCAAAGTGAGGGATTTGAGCAGAATTCCCAAATTTTTGGGTGTTTTTTGGGAACAGCTCCATCAATCCTACGGATTCTCCTCCAGGAAATTCCTTGGAATTCTGCTTTTCCCATTCCCAGTTTCCCACTTCTCACCTCGCTTCCAAAATCTCTTTTTTAATCCTTCAATTTCTTGGAATTCCCTGGAGGTTTTTATTCCCAAAATTGGCTTTTTCCCCCTCCCCTCCTTCCTTGATTTTTCCAGGAATTTTTCCAAGCATCTCAGATTTTTTTTCCCCCCACTTTTTCTTCATCCCCCTCAAAGATTTCTGACAGCAAAAATTCCACCCAAAAAATTCCGGGATTTTCCAGCCTTTCCCACACCTGAGGTGATTTGATTTTAATTCCCCCAAAATTTGTGGGATTCTACTTCAAGTTAATTCCACGTTTTCCACCCATTTTCCCTAAATTCTGCAGGATTAGCCCAGAATTCCTTGGATTTTTCACTCATCCTGAATTTTGGGGGGATTTGTCCCAATTCTCCCATTAATCTGGGCTAAAAAAAGCAGGAAAATCTTGGGATATTAAATTAGGAAAAAGTGGGAATATTCCATTTATCCCACAGATTTTCCCAGGATTCAATTAAAATAAATTTAATCCTAAAAATGGGAATTGACATTTTCCTACTAATTTCAGGGAATTTTGGAGCCATCCCAGATTTTTTTTCCCCTTCAAATCAGGTTTTCCTTATTTTTTAAATTGGATTTTCCCACTTTTTTTTCCCCCCTGGAACGCTGCAAAAATTCCCATTTTAAGGGGTTAAACCATAAATTGGGAATTATAAGGGAATTTTCCATAGAATTCCTGGATCCCAAGGATTTGTTTCATCCCAAAGTTCCCCTGTTGGGAATGCTGAGGGTGGGAATTTGGGGAATTTTTGGGAATTTTTTCATTCCCAGCTGTGCAGAGCTGGGAGTTTTTCCCAATAAAAAGAAGGAATTTTTGGTGTGGGAACCCTGGGAAAAGAAAAGGGGGGAAATTCAAATTCCTGTGGGAAATAAATGAGGGGAAATCCCAAAAATTCCATTAAAAATTCTGAATAAAAACCAGTCCCATCAATTTAAAATTCCTGGAAAAATAAAGGAGGAAAAAAACTCCAGAAATTGAAAATTCCTGGGGAAAATTAACAGGGAAAAAAAAACCCTCCACAAATTCCTGTTTAAACGAACAGGGAAAATTTCCCTAAATTTGAAATTCCTGGTAGAAATAGGAAAAAATTCCACAAATTGCATTTAAAATTCCCCTTCAAAACAAATCCCACTAATTGCAAAATTCCTGGTAAAATAAACAAGGAAAAATCCCATAACCAAACCCCGTAAATTCAAAATTCCTGATAAAAACCAGGAAAAAACCTCAAAATCCTGTTAAAAAAAACACCCAAATCCCACAAATTGAATTTAAAATTCCTGATAAAAACAAACCAGGGAAAATCCCAACAATTCCCACTGAAAACCAACACCACAAATTTAAAATTCCTGTAAAAACCAAACCAGGAAAAACCCTCAGGAATTAAAAATCAGAGAAGGAAAGTTGTACCCTGGAAAAATATCCCTTAAAATTTATTCCCAATATTATAATTTCGAATTTCTTTTTAATTCCCAACCCCTTGGAATACAAACAGAGGCAGGAGCAGCTTGAAAAATGGAATTTTGCCTTGGAACAGGGAATAAATTCCCTCAGCAACCACAGAAAAAAGGAATTTTCTGCACCTTCAAACGATCAAAATCCACATTTTTCTTTGGAAAAAAAACCAAAAAACAAAACCACAGGAAAAAGCAGCTCTGGATTCCCAGAAATTCCTTTTAAATCCCAGCTTGTCCCAGGAAATCTTTTATTCCAGGAGAAAAATCCTTTTCCAAAGGTTTTCAGCAGCAGCAGCAGGAGCAGAAATTCCATGAAAAATTCCTGAAGGTTCAGCCCAGGAGCCACCTCTGGACACGCCTGGAAAGGAGAAGTTTAAAAAGTTTATAAAATAAAATTCTGCCTCATTCCCAAATCCCAAACCTTTCTAAAAGCTTGGAATATTAATCCCCATCAAGGATTTCCTCAGCCCACCCCAAAATTCCATCATAAACCTCAAAAGCACCCCCAAAATCCCAACATTTTGCACTTTTCTTTTTGCTTGAATTGGATTTTTTACCTGGAGTTGGATCCCTTCTCATTCCCAACAAAATTCCTGCTGTTTTCATCCACATTCCTGGAATTTTTCCATGCTCACAGCTGAGACTTCATCTTCATCTTCATCTGCAGCCCTGTAAATCCTGGGAATAAAAATCAAATTTTCCAAGGATTTTCAGCATTGCCTCAGTGCTTTCCAAGGGCTCTTTGGGATTTTCCCAGCCCTGTGTTTTCCAGGGAAAGCTGGACAAGCCCAGGAAAAGCAGGAAGGGATTAAAAAAAAGGAATTTTGGAAGGGATAAAAGCTTTTTTTTTTTTTTTTTTTACCTGAGTTTTGCTCCAGCTGATGGGAACAGTTTGCAAATCCCAAATCCTTGGGGAAGAGCAGCTCTGGATGCTCATCCTGCAGTGCCTGGAAAAGGATCCGGGAGCAGGGAATGGGAATGAATCAAAGCTCATTCCCTGCCTGGGATCATTCCCAATGTCCCAGGCTGAGATTGGACATTCCAGGGATGGAGCAGCCTCGGATATTCTGGGAATTCTTCCCAAAATCCCAGCCCAATCTCCCCTTTCCCGGTGTCCTTTCCCTCTCCAGCTCTCCCGGAGCTCCTTCAGGCCCTGGAAAAGGATTCCCTGGATCTTTCTCTTCTCCAGCATTCCCAGCCTGGCTCCATCCCCATCTGCTGCTCCTGGAGTGTCCCATTTGCCTTCCAGATTCCTGGAGTTCGGGTTGGAAAGGAGCTTAAACAAATCCCAACTCCTTCTGCTACCCCAGGCTGCTCCAACCTGGCCTTGCACATCCCAGGGATGGAATTCTCTGGGAATTCCTTCCTAAGATCCCACCTCACCCTGCTCCCTTCCAGCCTCAATCCCTCCCCCTTGTCCTGGCACTCCAAGGGAAAAAAAAAAAAAAATCCCTTCACGTCTTTGCTGAAGGATTCCCGTGCTTGGCCCAGCTCCCCCTCGGCCCCGCTGTCCCTCAGGGGCCTTCCCCAGGGGCTCCCCCCGCCTTTCCCTTCCCTTCCCGGGGCTCCCGACCCTCCGGAGCCGCTCCCAGCCCGCCCCGGCCGCGGGGACCCCTCTGAGGGCGGCCCGGCCGCTCCCCCTGCCCTCAGCGCCGCCGCCCCTCCCTCGCTCCGCCCGCCGCTCGCGCTCCGCCCGCCCTCCGCCGCCGGGGCCCGCGCCATTGCCCGCGCCATTCCCGTGCCTCGTTCCGCACCTTTCCCTCCCTCCTGGCTGCTCGCCCCTGGCCGGGCGGCTCCGGTTTGACCGCCGCTCCCCACCCCGGCGCCTCCCCCAGGCTCGGGCGGGCGCAGGGCGCAGCGCGCACCGTGCCCGGCGCGGCGGAGCCGCGGCCGCTCCGTCCCCATCAGGCGGCAGCGCGGAATGAGCCTGGGCTCGGCGCCGGGCTGTCCCCCTGCCCGGCACTGCCGCTCCCCCATTGGCTTCCGCCGCGCCTCGCGCTGCTGATTGGCCGAAGCGCGGCGGCCGAGCGCCGCGATTGGCCGGCGGCGCCGTCAATCTCGGCGGAGCCCCCGGAGCGCCCGCCCCCGCGGTTATCAGGTTAGTGCGCGCCGCGGTGCTGCGCTCGGGCTTCCGAGCGGCGCTGGGCGAGCCCGAGTCCCTCCGCGCCCCGCGATCGGGGGGCTCTGCACGGGGTCACTGCGCCAGCCGAGCCGCGCACCCTCCGCGCCTCCCGCCAGCCACGGACATGGACATGAAGAAAAGGATCCACTTAGAGCTGCGGAACAGGACGCCGTCAGATGTAAGCAATGCAATGCCAAAAAAAAAAAAAAAAATTAATGCTAATAACGCTAATGATGAGAATAATAAAAAGGCATCCCACGGTTTTTTTTTTTTTTTTTTTTTTTTTTTGGCGGGGTGGAGCGTGCCAGGTGTTGGCGGGGCCGCTGCTGCCCTTGAGGTGCCTACCTGTGTGTGTGGGGGGCTGTGCCCCCTCGCTTTGGGGGGCGCGGGGCGCTCCGGGGAGGTTCGGGGGCTCCCCGGGGCTGCTCCTGCCCGTGCCGGGCTGCGATGCCTCGGAGAGGGGCTGGCCGTGCATTAAATAAAAAATAAGTTGCTCGCTGCTCTCTCTCTCGGCGTGTTTAGTTGGCAAATATTTGTGCAGGGTGCTGGGCTAGGGAGAGGCAGGCAGGGACTGCGAGTGAGTTGCGAATGGTTTAGTTTAAAGTGCGTCTTCATTTCTTTGCAGTGATCAGGCAAGAGAGACTGGGGAGCCATATTTGTAACTTTGTAGTCCTCATGAACGCGCCCTTTCTCTCTCTCTCTCTCTCTCTCTCTCCCTCTCTCCAGATGCTGAGAAGATAAAAGGAAAGAATTTTGAAACCGACGCTTAGCGTTGGTTGGGTTTGGTTTGGGCTTTTCCCCCCCCCCCCACCCCGTTGTTGTTTTTTTTTTTTTTTTTTTAATTTTATTTTGCGGGCGATGGGGCATCGCCGCCGGTAGCGCGAGCGTTGAATAATAATCCTAATAATCATAAGAATAATAAAAAATAATATTGGAAGAAATCAACGCACTCTCCACCCCCTCCATCCCCACACACGCACAAAAAGGCTGGATGTGTGTGCGTGTTTTTCCTTCTTCCCCCTTTTCCCCCCCTTCCTTCCCCCGGGGCCGGACTTCAGGTTGTTGTTCCGCGTCTGGCGGAATAAACGGGGGACGGCGAAAAACTTTGGCAGGACAAAAAAAAAAAAAAAAAAAAAAAAAAGCCAAACAAAAACCCCAACAAAACCCCCAAACAAGCAAGAAAATAACGGGTGGGGGGGAAAGAAGCGAAAAATAGGAAAACCACCCCAAAAAAGAGTGGGCGGGAGGTGGCCGGGGGCAGGAGGGGCGCGAACCCGCGATGGGGAAGCCCCTTCCCCTCATCCCCCCCTCCCCGCCCCGCCGGGCCCTCGGCGCTGCCCGGGGAGGCTTCACCGAGCCCCGGCCCCGCCGTGTCCCCCGAGCCGCCGGAGGCTGCGGGAAGGGGAGAGCGGGGGGCGAACGTACCTCAGCGGGCAGCGCCCGGGGCAGCGCGGCGGGACGCGGCGGCCGAACCGAGCGCGGTGTGCTCCGGGGACGGGGAACGGGGGGGCTGACAAAGGCGGGCGCGAGGCGGCGGAAGCTGCGCTTTCAAGTTTAAAAAACTCCTGGGCGAGCAGGAGGAGGAAGAGGAGGAGGACGGCGAAGGGAGGGGTGGGGGGGGAACTCGACGGCAAACCCCGCGGTACAACCGCCATGGCCGGGGGGCTCCGTGAGGCGAGCGGGGCAGCGCCGCAGCGCAAGTAGGACGCGGCGCCATGTTCTGTGCTGCCCCCCTCCCCGCCTTCCCCTCACGGCCGCCGCCTCCTCCTCCTCCTCCTCCCGCCGTCGCCGCTGCCTCGGCCGCGGGCGGCCCCGCGGGGCCGTGAGGGAGCTCCGCTGGCGCCGGGGCTGAGGCGCTGCGGAGGCTGCGGCGGGGCCCTCCCGACATGACGGGCGGCGCTGCCATTTTGTCGCCGGCCGCGGGGCGGGAGGAGATTTCGTGAGGGCCGCGTTGGGGTAAAAAAAGAAAAAAAAAAAAAAAGGAATTACAAAAAAAAAAAAAAAAAGCTCTTTAAAAATCAGGTTTTATTGACTAGTCGCGGCACCGGGAGGTACGAATGGCACCGGGAGGAGCCCCGCGGTTCCCCCGGGTGAGGAGCGCGGAGCGGGGAATCCGCCTCCTTCCTGGGCAGGGCCCTGTGGGGAGGCAGCGTCGGCGTCGGGAAGTGTTTTGCTCCTTTTCATCCTGGGGTGGTTTTTTTCTGATTTTTCCCGGATTTTTTTTTTTTTTTCATGATTTTTAAAATAGTTTTCTATTTTTGCTCAATTTTTTTTGCCCCCGTTTCACCTCACCGCCCTCATCGCTGGAGGTTTCTTCCCCATTTTAAACGCTGTTTAAAAACAGCCTCTAAAGGGATAAACTCAATTTCCGCCTCTTTTCCATGCTTGGATTTTGTCCTGTTTCTGCTCGCTTTTGACTCACGCCAAAAAAAGTTGGGAAAACTCGGAGCTGGAGGGAGTTCCCTGCTCCTCAGGGCTGGGAATGGGCAGCAGGGAGCTGGAAAATCGGGATAATTTCGCCTTTCACCGCTTGGTTTTCCTTGGAATTTTCAGGGAATTTGGTGCTTTGATCCCCGCAAAGTGTTCTATATTCCAGCTTTCCAGGTTTTTTTTAGGCAGAGAACTGGAAATTCCAGTTGGGAATGTTGTTGTGTTCTGAGCTGTGTGCACGTGGTGTTTAGGGGAATGAAGTTTGTGGGATGAATTTTGTTCCTTTAAAATAGGACAGGAAAATCCTGCTAATTCCACCCTCTGGAACTGGGATGTGGCAGGAAGGTTGATGCCAAAGTCGTTCATTCCTGGATTTTAGAAAGTTTTGGGTGGGCAGGATGAGTTTGGGAATTGTTTCCCTTAATTTTGAGTGCTTGTCCTTATTATTTCCCAATTTTATGTGGAATATCAAGAAATCCTGGGAAACTCCCCTGAGTTTGGGGAATTTCCTTAAGTTCTGTGCTGCTTTTTAATTGAATTTATCCTGAAATCAGAATTAAATCTCTGGATGTGGATGGGGTTTTGTGCTTTTTTTCCTGAGCCTTTTGGAATATTTTCCACCTGGATCTCCTGTTTTTTCCACAGAATTCTGAGCTTTTCCTTTGGATAATCCCAGAAAGTCACATCCTGATTAATACAACATCCTAAAAATATCCTCAGGTGGATTCTGTGGAGAAATTCCTTCCTGAATCTCATTTTTGTTCTTTAATTTTTTAATTTCCCCTTTATTTTTATATTAATTCACTGTCAGGAAATATGTGGATTTTAGTGCTGGAAAATTGGGAATTTTTGTATGTTCAGGTAGTTTTTTCTCCCCAGATATTCCCACTCGTTACCCCATTAAATTTACTAATCACAGCAAAATTATGGTTTTATTTCTCTTATTAATATAATTTTAATCATAATTAATTCCTGTTAATTTCCTTCAGGAAATGTGCACCTGGGCAGATTTTGGCACTTCCCTGCTCATTCCCATTGGAAAATCCAAATACTGGGAAACGGGCAGATGGGGGAGGTTAAAATTAGGCTGAAAATTTGATTTAACTTGGGGGGGAAAAAAAATCGATCAGCCCCAAATTCCATCAGAACATTTGGAATTTCCCCAATAAAAGGGAATTCTCAGGAGGCAAAACCCAAATCCAACAGAATACCAGAAAAAGGGGGAAATGGGGAAAACAACTGAGAGAAAAAAAGCTTTTTAAAAAAACTATTTTTAATTTTTAAGGCGAATTTTTCACAGATTTTTCTCACTGTTTCCCTCTGGAACTAAAATTCCAGGGAGGAAAAAAAGAGCCAGGTGTGGGAATATTGGGAATTTTAAAGCCAGGATTAGAGGAATAAAAGTCAAAGTTTGATCCCTGATGGAATCCCTGTGGATTGGAGGGAAGGAGACACTTTGGGGTTTTTTCCCTGAGGAAAAAAAAAAAGAGGATTATGATGGAATCTTCCTAAAATTCCTTCCTAATCTCCAGGGGGAGCAGGCAGGATGGGAGCAGGGGGAGAGGGGAGGCTCAGCCGGGACAGCAGCAGGAATTTTTCCATGGAAAAGGCGGATAAACATTGCAAAGGGAATTCCTTGTGGAATTCCCATCCCTGGAAGCATCCCTGGAACTCCTGGATGTCTTTTCCACCCTCGGTGATCCCGGAATGTTGGAAGTTGAAATCCTTGGTGGGATTTTCCAAGGAAGTTGAGCAGCAGAGGAGGAATTCCCATGGGAATTTTGGGAAAGCCGGGATGAGTTTGGAGTCCTGTTGGAGCTTCCTGGGATGGGAATTTGGTGTTCCCAGGAAAGGTTTAATCCCAGAAAGGTTGGATTGGTGGCTGCATTCCATTCATTTTTCCAAATGTTTTCCAAGGATTCTTTTGATTCCTGGTTGGAATTCCAGTTGGATGAGCTGGCGGGAGTGGAGCGTGTTCCCAAGGATCCTGGGTTTCCTCGGGAATCCTCGGATCCATTCCTGCTGAAGGGAACAGGATTTCTTGGATAGAGGCAATTCCCATAAACTGGGAGCTTGAAGAAATCCTAGAAAATTCCCGGGAAGTCGCGGTGTCGCTTCCATCCCTAAAGGTGCTGCTGGAATTCTGCTCCTGATCCCAGTGTCCATGTTAATCCCACCCCTCCCTCTGCTGTGGGATTCTCCAGGCTGGATGATTCCCAGGATTTCCATGGGATTTCCCAGGATTTGGGTCATGTTCTGTGGTTGTTTTCCAGCACCGACTCTCCCTGCCCTGGGATTTTTGGGATTCTCTTCCCAGCACAGGAGGTGGATGACTGGTTGGAAATCAATTTATCCCACCTGGGATATTCCCAATGGGAATTTGGCATTCCCAGGGAAGGTTTAATCCCGGAGGAGTGGTGGGGTTGGGTTAGTGGCTGGATTCCATGGCTTAGCGGTGTTTTCCAAGGATTCTCGGATTCCAGGCTGGAATTCCAGATGGGATGAGCTGGTGTGAAAGAGACAGGAAAGGAGCACGTTCCCAAGGATCCTGGCTTCCCTCAGGAATCAATTTATCCCAGCTCAGATATTCCCAAAAAATCCCTGGAGGGCTGCATCCATATCCCAAATCTTGTGGGGTTTGGGGAAGGAATCCCATCCACTGTTTATCCCAGGGCAGGAAAAGGATGGAAAACCTCGGGAATTCTCCCTTTCCTGTGGAATCGAATCCCGCTTCCGGTCAGCTTCTCATTCCTGAGCAGCTGAGGATCCCCCTGGAACGGGAATCCCATGGAGTAGGAATCCCATGGAACGGGAATCCCCAGTGGCCACTGGCCATGGCACCTGCTGCCCTCCCTGCCCTGGGCAGAATTCCAAGGGCTCTGGAAAACCTGGAAGAGCTCCGGAGCTGTGACCAGGCGGACACAGAGCAGCTGCTGGGAGATATTCCATGGAACCCTTCCCTGTTTTCTGACGGGAATGGGATCGCTCGGAGCTGCCACGGGGTTGGATGGTGGAGAGCTTGGAATTGCGGCTAGAATTTTGTTAATTAATTATTTTAATTAGGTTCTTGAGCTCAGGGATTTTTGGGATGATGTTGGAGCAGGGGTTGGATCATCAGAGCCCTTGGAGCAGCTCCTGTAATCCCAGGATTGAACAGGGAAGCTGGTCCAAGCTTTTGTTGGTTTGGTTGCATTCCAGGTGGGATTGGAATGGGAAATTCAGGGAATTCCTCACCTCCGGTTGGAATTTTGGGGGGGACAAATCCTTGGAAAAGCTCCCTGTTAGAGGTGCTGTGGAAAGCCATGGCCTCTCCCAAGGCTTCTCCTTGAAATTCCGAGATTTTATGGAGAGGGAATGTGCCATGGAAGGCAGAGGGCTGTGGGGTGTTGGGAAAAATCCCACAAATCCCACAGTTCCTCCTCCTTTGGCACACCTGAATTTCCGTGGGGATTCTTAGGACACGGAGCCATCCTGGAGTTTTGTTTGGAATGCTGTTGTTTCCAGGGATTCAGGGAGTTAACACTGACATGATGTTGCTCTTGGGAAGGGTTGGGAATGTGCTCTGCTCTTCCCAAACTATCTCTGAACTCATCCAATTTTTCCAAACGTGGCCTCTTGGATTCCAGGAGCTTTCTCCATGGATTTGTTGGATTTGTGCCTTATCCCAGTGCTGGAAACAGGGAAGGAGGGAGTGTGGCATTTGTGCACCAAACTTCTTGAAAAGCAGGGAGAAAACAGCCTTCCCTTAAAAATTCCATGGAGAGGTTGGAATGGGATCATTCTTAAAGCCCTTTCCAACCCAAAATATTCCAAGATTCTAAAAAAATGGAAAATAAAAGGGAAAAAAAGGCAGCTGGGTCATTTGCCTTCATGCTAAAGGGCTATCTTTTGTATCCAAGAATATTTCCAGCTCTTCCTTGAATCTCCACTCTACACCTGAGGGATTTTTTGTCTAATTCACTGCTTTTTTATCCAATTCCCTGTTTTCCATGCTGAGGGAGGATGGAGGGGTGGATATCCCACCTCCCGGATCAGGGCTGGAGCTCTTTGTCCCTCTGGGGACACCTATCCCAAATGGATCCTCTGGATAATTAATAATGGATAATTAATGGATCCTCTGATAACTAAACACCTTTGAGGGAAAAGATCCACATATTTTGCACCTAAGTTTCAAGGCAAGGAGTAATTTGGGAGTTTATTTTGGGAGTTTTGGGGTTTTTTTCCCCTCAGTGTGTGGGATCAGGAGCAGTGTGAGGGCGCCTTCCCTTCCCTCCATTCCCACCCACCTCAGCTCCTCAAGGTGAGGAATTCCCAAATTCCTCTGCAGCAAAATCCACCTGGAGCTTCCCAGTGTGGGTCCCAGGCTCTCCTGGCTCCGTGTTTGGGGGTGCTGGGATGAGATAACGGAGCAGGGACACAGATAAGGAGGAGTCCCCTCCATTGCCGTTTTCCCGCCTTTTTTTTTTGGCGGGAACTCCAGGCGTGTGTGGAGAACGTGAGGAGAAACACTCTTTATTTATCCCAAATGGATCCTTTGCAGAATCCTGATAATTAAACACCGTTGAGGGAAAATATCCTTATTTTTGAGGGGTTTTCTATCTAAATTTCACCCCAGTGAGTGGTTTGGGAGTTTATTTTGGGACTTTTGAGGTTTTTTTGCCTCAGTGTGTGGGATCGGGAGCGCTGCCTCGATCTCGGCTTTCTTCTCCACACAACCCCAAACTCCTGCATTTCCCTGCTGAAAACCTCTTAGATTCTTGCTAACTCCTTGGAATTCCTTATGTTTTCCCTCGATTTCCTCCCTTTGCAGGTGAAAGAGCTCGTTCTGGACAACTGCAGGTCGTACGAAGGGAAAATCGAGGGCCTCACGGATGAGTTTGAGGAGCTGGAATTCCTCAGCACAATCAACGTCGGCTTAACCTCAGTCGCAAACTTACCAAAGTTAAACAAACTTAAGAAGGTAAATCCCACCTCCCCGAGCCAAATCCCTCCTTTTCCCCTTCTCCACGGGTGGAAAAGCGGCTGGAACGGGATCGGATGGGATTTTTGAGGATGTTTTTGGGCCTTTTGCAGCTCGAGCTGAGCGACAACAGAATCTCAGGAGGCCTGGAAGTGTTGGCAGAGAAGTGTCCGAACCTCACGCACCTAAACCTAAGCGGCAACAAAATTAAAGATCTCGGGACAATAGAACCTCTGGTGAGTCGGGATTGCTCCCAGGAATGGGATTCATCACATTCCAGAACCCTTGGAACTCCTTCCTCTCTCCCAGGTTGCTCCAAGCCCAGCTTTGAGCACTTCCAGGGAATGCCGAACCTGTGCCAGAGCCTTTTCCTTTCATTCCATCCCCAAACCCCAATTATTCCTGGGGAGTTGGTTTTGCTCCAAGGAATGGGATTCATCCCCTTGGAATTCCTTCCTGTATCCCAGGCTGCTCCTTGGGCACTTGCAGGGAATGTCACTGTGTGTGCCAGATCCTCCCCCCTCACTCCTTCCCGATATCCCGGCTAATCCCGGGATCCCAAATCCTGTCCCTGTTCCCGGTGAGCCGCTGCTTCCCTCTAGTGGCAGCCGGCCCGGGCTCCCCCATTCCCGGTGGGAATCACCGCAGCTTCCCAGGATTCCGCGGGCTCTGCATCCATCTCCAGGCACAGGAATTCCCATTAAAATCCTTCCAGGAGCAGCCCGCTCCTTCCTGGCTCTCCTTTCCTGCAGCACACGGAGAAGGCAGAGCTGTTAAACTCATGGAGAAGCCTGGAACTGCTCCCAGCTCTCCCAGTTTTCCCATTTCCAGGCCTTTTTCCCAAGTGCTTTCCACATTAAAGGGAGATGTTCCCTAAGAGTTGGTATTTCTTATCCATGGATAAGCCTTGGTACAAATACTCAACTCCTTTGGATTTTGTTGTTAGGATTTCCAAGTTCTGTGGGCAGCGCAGACTTCTTCCCCCCAAAAATTCCACAGAACCCCCAGGAACTGAATTCCTATTCCATTTCCATATCTTTTTTAATTTTCCAGAGGCTAAGCAAAAATCATTCCATTTTTTAAAGCTCTCTTAGCAAAGTCGTTGTGTCCAAGTGCTCCATTCCTGCTTCCATCTGCATGAATTCCTTTGGGATAATTCCCTGGACATCAGCTATTCCTGGATCTGATGCCTTTGGGATAATTCATTTTTCCTTTGGGTTTTTGGGAGCTGCAGGACTCCAGGGAGAGCCTTTCCCATCCCACATCCCAAACGAAAGAACCCAAAACACCCCTGGGAATCCCTCGAGCACATTCCCCATGGGCTCCTTGCCTTGGGAGGGAATTCCTGCAGGATCTCAGTGTCCCAAACCTTCGGAATTCCTTTGTTTCCCCAGAAAAAGTTGGAAAACCTGAAGAGCTTAGACCTGTTCAACTGTGAGGTGACCAACTTGAACGACTACAGAGAAAACGTCTTCAAGCTGCTCCCTCAGCTGACGTACCTGGACGGGTACGACCGGGATGACAAGGAAGCGCCGGATTCCGACGCCGAGGGATACGTGGAGGGGCTGGATGACGAGGAGGAGGATGAGGATGGTACGGGAATGCACGGGCCTGGGAAAGGAACCGGCACCCTCAGGGAGGGAGGGGATGGGATGAGGGAGTGAGGGAATGAGGGAAAGGACCTGATGAAGTGAGGGAATGAGGGGATGGAGGGAGGGAGAGGACCTGAGGGACTAAAGGGAAGAGATGAGGGAATGAGGGGATGGAGTAAAGGAATGAGGGGATGGAGTGATGGAATGAGGGAATGGGGTTAGGGAGTGAGGGAAAGGACCTGAGGGAGTGAGGGAAAGGACCTGAGGGAATGAGGGGATGGAGTGCGGGAATGGAGTAAAGGAATGTGGGAGTGAGGGAATGGAGTAAAGGAATGAGGGAATGAGGGGAGGGAGTGAGGAGATGAAGAGATGGAATGAAGGAATGAGGGGAGGAATAAGGAATGAGGGAAGCAGTGAGGGAAAGGACCTGAGGGACTAAAGGGAAGAGATGAGGGAATGAAGGAAATGACCTGAGGGGATGGAGTGAGGGAATGGAGTAAAGGAATGAGGGGATAAGGGGATGGAGTAAAGGAATGAGGGGATAGAGTTAGGGAATGAGGGAAAGGACCTGGGGGAGTGAGGGAATAAGGAGTGAGGGAAAGGACCTGAGGGAATGAGGGAGGGGATGAGGGAATGAGGAGAAGGGATGAGGGAATTGATGCGAGGAATGAGGGAAAGGACCTTGGCATCCTGAGGGAATCAGGGAAGGGACCTGAGGGGATGAGGGGAAGGATGTTGTGTCCCAAAGGAATGAGGGAAAGGACCTCATTGTCCTGAGGGAATGGAGGGGAAGGAAATTCAGGGAATGACAGGAAGAACCTCATTGTCCTGAGGGAACGGAGGGGAAGAAATGAGGGGAAGGAAACTGAGGGAATGCGGGGAAGGAACTCGGTGTCCTGAGGGAATGAGGGAGAGGAATCAGGGAAGGGACCTGCATGTTCCAAAGGAATGAGGGAAAGGACCTGCGTGTCCCAAAGAAATCAGGGAAAGGATTGAGGGGATGAGAGGAAGGGACTGAAGGAATGAGGGAATGGCAGGCAGGAGCTGGGCAGGGCCTGAAGGAGCAACTTCCTCAGTTTTATCCCTAGTGAAAGACCGGGATGACAAGGAAGCGCCGGATTCCGACGCCGAGGGATACGTGGAGGGGCTGGATGACGAGGAGGAGGATGAGGACGGTACGTGGGATGTGCTCCCTGGAATTCCTGAGGGAAGGAGGGGAGGAGGTGGCAAAATGGAAAATTCCTCCATCTGGGAAGGGAAGGAACCAAGGGAAGGAATCACAGGGATGAGTGTGGATAGGAGGGAATGTCCTGGAGTTGTGGAAATCCTCATGGGAAAGGGTTTCCACGGGCATGGAAAAAAGGAATTAGGGAGCTGCTCCATGAGGGAAGTGCAGGGAGCTCCAGTTAACTCCCAGCCCTGTGCCAGGCCTTGAGGAAGGAGCAGCCTGGAATCCCAGGGAATTCCAGGGAATTCACCTTTCCCTGGCTGCTCCCAGAGCCATCCCAGGATGAGGATCTGGCTGATCCCAGGGAATGTGCTGGATTTTCCCATCACGGCAGCACAGCAGAAGCAGAAAAGCTGGATGTGCACTTTTCCCAGGAATGCTGAGCGGGAACTCTGGGAAGGTTCCCAAAAGCTCCCAAACACATGGAAAACACTCCAGGGGCTCAGCACTTCCCAGGTTTCTGCTGGGAATGGTTGGGTTTTTTGGGGGCTTTCCTTTTGGGAATTGCATAAAAGGCTGGAATTCTGTGTCCAAGGGAAGCTCCCCATGGGTGGCAGGAAAGTTCTGTTTCCATTCCTGGAAAATCTGGGATCCCCCAGCTCCCAAATCCTTGGGAAGAGTGGGAGTTGGGGCAGCTGGAGCTCATGAGCAGCTCCAACCCTGCCATTCCCAGAGCTCCCGGCAACCCTGTGCTATCCCAGAGGAATTCTGTGCTGGGATTCCCAGATTTGGGGTGGGATAAATCAAAACCCCTCCACTTTTTTCACGGATTTTGTTTTTCCAGAGGAGGAATACGACGACGACGCTCAGGTAGTGGAGGATGAGGAGGATGAGGAGGAGGAGGAGGAAGGGGAGGAGGAGGATGTGAGCGGAGAGGAGGAGGTGAGCCTTGGAATTCCGCCTCGGGATCCGGCTGGGAAGGAAAGCTGGGATTTGGGGAATTCTAGGATGAAGTCTGGGATGGGGGGAAAAAATGGGATTGAGGGGGGAAAAATGGGATGGGAGGAGGGAAAATGGGATTTGGGGGGGGGAGCAAAAAAGTGGAAAGTGGGATGGGAGGAAGGGAAATGAGACTGGAGGAAGGAAAATGGGATGGGAGGAGGGAAAATGGGGTTGTGGAAGGAAAACTGGAATTACAGGGGGCAGAATGAGGTGGGAGGAAGGGAAGCTGGAGTTGGAGGAGGGAATGGGAAAATGGGATTCCAGGAAGTTGTTTTCCCTCTGCTGCCCCTCTGGAAAGTTCTGAGCCTCCTCAGTCCTGCTCAGGGGCTCTGGATAAATCCAGCTTTTCCCAGTCCAGTTTTCCTGGACTCAGGAATGGCACGTTCCCACATTTCCCACATTTCCCTCATTCATTCCCACGTTCCCACATTCCCAGCTCCAGCTCAGGGATTGATCCCCTGGGATTTCAGTGCCAGCTCCCGCTGTTCCCTAAAAACTGGGAATACTGGGAAGGGGCTCCTCACTGGGGACATTCCAGGGGCTTTCCCTCCTTGGAAAATGGGATGTTGGGGAAGCTGCTGGGCTGATCCCAAGCCTTTCATCCCGGTTTTTCCCGGAATTCCAGGAGGATGAGGAAGGCTACAACGACGGCGAGGTGGACGACGAGGAGGACGAGGAGGAGCCCGGTAGGGATCCGATCCCGCTTTTCCTAAGGAAAAACCACCTCGCTTCCATGGAAAATGGAATTCCTGGAAAAGCAGGAAGGTGGCTCCTGGAATAACAGGAATTCTTTGGTTGGTTTTTTTTTTTCCAGAGGAAGAGCGGGGCCAGAAGAGGAAACGAGAGCCTGAGGATGAGGGGGATGAGGACGACTGAGCAGCATTTCCCTGGAAAAAATTCCCTCTTGTGATTTGACTGTTTTTATCCCGGAATTCCCCCTTTTCCCACTCCTGACCCTTTGGATTTCCTTTTCTTTTCCTGTTTTTTTTTTTTTGTTTTGTTTTTTCGTTTTTTTGGTTTTGTTTTTTTTTTCCGGATTGTAACGTTGCTGTGGGAACCGAGCGGGAGCAGCGAGGGTGGGAAGGGAATAAAATCCTATTTTTACTGCCGCTCCTCCTCCGATTCTTTGGGAATTTTTTTTTTTTTCCCTTGGATCCTTTTCCTTGAATCCCTGGAACTGCGAGAGTTGAGTAGGAACCGAGTTGGGAATTCTTGGAGTGGAGCTTGGACATCTCGGAAGCAAAACAAGGAGAAAACCGAGTTGAAATCCATGGATGAGCCGGGATTTTCCCACCTCTGCCATTCCCAAATCCACGTTTTGTTTTTTTTCAGGAATGGCAGCCAGGCCTCCTCCCTCTGGTGGCAGTGCTGCCTTGCTCCGTGGGTGTGATTTTTTTTGGGAATGCTGCCATTTCCAGCCCCTTTTCCCAACTTTGGGAATTCCCTCTTTGTAAATAGTGACCAAACGTTGGTTTTATTTTGGGAATGTTGGATTTTTCGGGATGGGTTCAGAGCTGGTGACTTTGCAATCCCTGTGTGTTGTGTGTTCCCAGTTTTCCTTTAATTTGGGAGGGAATTTTAGGTTTTTTTGGGAATTTTTTTTTAATTATTATTTTTGGGGGAGTTTTCTGGGTTTTTAGGAGAATTTTTGGAGAATTCTTGGGAATTTTCGTGGCTCCAGCACGGCCAAATCCCTGGAAATGGCAGGCATGAAAAAAAAAAAAATGGGGATCGCTATAAAAAATATCCCAAATTCCCAAATTGCCCGACCTTGGAATAAACCAACTCCTTCCCCCTTTCCCAGTCAGCTCCCTCTGGAATTTCCACCCCTAATCCAGGAAAAAAACCCAAAACAAAACGCTTGGAAAATCCCATTTTTTCCACCCAGAAAGCCAGGAATTCCAGGAGAAATGCCTGAAATTCCATGGAAATTCCTGAAAATTGTATTTTCTTACCTTGTGGGAGGCAAAAAAGCCCGGAAAATCCTTGGGGAATGTACAGATCCCATGAGAGGGGGGGAAAAAAAAATCCCTTTGGAAGTGACTTGGATTTCCTAGGAAAGCTTCCGTGTGGAGAAATCCAGCGGCTCCAGGTTTTTTTGGGAATTTGGGGGCCCGGCAGAGCCACCTTTGGAGTTTTTGTCTGTTTGGCTTTGAGGAATTTCAATAAAGCTTTTGATACAAATCCTGCCTCTGGAATTCTTTTGGGGAAAACAAGGAAGGGCAGCCCTGGAAAAAAAACAGGAATTCCCAAAAGCTTTTAGCACCCTAAGAAAACAAGGAATGGCAGCCCTGGAAAAGTGGGAGTTCCTGGATTTTTAGCACCTTTAGCTCACTAAAACACAAGGAATGGCAGCCCTGGAGAAGCAGGAATTCCCAGATCTTTTTGGCTCCCTAAAAACAAGGAATTGCAGCTTGGAAAAGTGGGAATTCCCGGATCTTTAGCACCTTTGGCTCCCTAAAATCCTTTGGCTGAAGCCCAGGGAGAGGTTGGGGTTGAGTGAAGCTCCTGGAATGTTTTCCCTCAGGAATGGAAGGTTCTGGGGGATTATCCCAGGAAAATTTGGAGGCTTTCTCCTGGAAAGTCCTCTCCCAGCTGGGACAAGGAGCTCCCGGATCCTTTGGGATGGGGGAGCTTCATCCATGTTCTCCTCCCTCTGGAAAGAGCTGGATCCTAAAGGGGAATGTTGGGATGAGCAGGGAATGTTGGGATGAGGATCCACGCTGGATTCCAGGATCCATCTTCGGCTGCTCCCCCCTCCCTGGTCCAGAGGAGCGCATCCCAAAATTTTCCTTGGGATCGCCCCAAGCTCCTCCCACAGAGCCCCTGGATGGAGAAGGAAAAGCAGGAAGGCAGTCCTGGTATCCTGAAAAGATTTTATTCCATCACTATCCCGTGGGAGCATAAATAATCGGGAATGACAGCACATGGAACGCAGCGGGGAGCGCCGGGAACGCCGGGATGGGACGGACCCGCTCCGGGAACACCGGGAACTTCAGCAGCTCGGATTGAGTGGGAATTGGGATCTCCAGGGAAAACCAACGGGGTTTGGTGTCGTTCCCTGTGCTCCAGGCAAATCCATCAATCCTGGGATTGTCCAGCGTGCTGAGCCCGGCAAGCTCCGGGTGCATCCCTTGGGATCCATCCCATGGGGTCCCTTCCTTGGGATCCATCCCTCGGGATCCATCCCATGGGGTCCATCCCTTGGGATCCATCCCACAGGGTCCCTTCCTCGGGATCCATCCCTGGGGCAGCAACCCCAGGAATATCCTGAGATCCCACTGTGGGAAGAATCCCAATTTCCCACCATGGAAATGATCCCAGTTTCCCACCATGGGAGTGATCCCAATTTCCCACCATGGGAGTGATCCCAATTTCCCATCATGGAAATTATCCCAAGTTCCCATCATGGGATGAATCCCAGTTTCCCAGCACGGGATGGATCCTGTCTTGCTCCCATGGGATGGATCCCAGTTTCCCAGCACAGGAAGGATCCCAGATTCCCACATGGAAACCTCCTCTAACGATCAAGCCCTTCCCACTTCCCGCCCCTTTTTCCAGTTCCGCTCCCGCTGTCACATTTTTGCATAGGAAAAAAAAAATTAATAGCAAGGAAGCGTGGCGCTTTCCCGGGAATCCACCCCGGGCTGGCTCCTCCCGACGGACAGGACACGGCCTCGAGTTCCTGGGAGCCTCCAGGCTTTTCCAGGATCAGGTTAGAGCGGGATTAGTGCCGGACAAGACGCTCAGGACGTGATTCCGGGCTCTCGGCAGCCGCGGATCCCGGAATCGTGTTCTGGGTGAGTGGGTCCAAGGAATTCGGGAGTAGAAAGGAATTCCTTTAGAAAACTTCCCTGGAGTCAATTGTTCTTGGGGCTGTTCCGGAAGTTCTTTAATTCCAGCTGCAGCTGCCGGATCCGAATGTCCTTCTGCGAGAGCTCGTCCTTCAGCCGCCGGATCTCGTCCTGCTGCCGGAAGAACATCCGCAGCAGCTGGAAAACAGGGATGGGGATGAGGGGATGGAGCTGGAGGGATCACACCGCCTCATCCCAGGATTCTGCTTCCTGCCGGTCCCAGGTCCGTGCTGGGAATGGCTGGGCGGGAAATCGGCTGATTTTGGGGACAAGGGATGGATTGGAAGTGAAGGATGGGAGGTTTTGATGGGATTTTGGGAAGGAATTCCTCCCTGTGAGGGTGGTAAGGGGCTGGGATGGAATTCCCAGAGGAGCTGTGGCTGCCCCCGGATCCCTGGAAGTGTCCAAGGCCAGGTTGGAGCAGCCTGGGATAGTGAGAGGTGTCCCTGGAAAAGGTGTGCACCGTGGGAAAGGGTCATGGGATGGATCCCAGGATCCCACCTCCATTGGGATGGAGACGGATGCCTTTCCAGGTTCACCCCCAGATCCCATTCCCATTCCCATTCCCATCCCCGTTCCCATTCCCATCCCCATTCCCATCCCCATTCCCGTTCCCATTCCCATCCCCGTTCCCATCCCCATTCCCATTCCCATTCCCATTCCCATTCCCGTTCCCGTTCCCGTTCCCATTCCCGTTCCCATCCCCATCCCCATTCCCATCCCCATTCCCATTCCCATTCCC